>MU388302.1:0-105081 GCA_022578535.1 Jackrogersella minutella
AATGGGTGGTAAAAATTTTGTGGCAAAAAAAGGTACAGAAAATACCTACCCACAAAGAAAACGCATTGTGGGTCTGAGTGGCCCCACTGAGATAAATTGTGGCTAGAGACCAGCAGCATTTGAGTGGATAGTTAATTAATTGAATAAATAATTTATGTACCTAGCTGGCTGTACGGATCCGTACATATCCGTAGTTATGCACATATCAGCAATCCATTCAGTGTCATTTTGACAACACATGACAGCGCGTCGCGGTTTCAATTCCATTCACTCAATTAACGCGTCCGACTCAAATGGGGAACACGCCTTAAATAAAGCGCAATACCAACTCTTTATATTTCTTACGTTTACAGACCAATCGATTATAGCTAGATTCACCGTGAGGTACGTCGATGCATTTTCGAATTGCGCTGATGCTATTATGTATAAGTCGCCATGGATGTCTTCCGTGTGCGGCTGAACTGCATAGACCATTATCAAGCTATCCCTACGAAATATGACCCTCAACTTCGCAAAGACATCCATCCATCGCAATTGGGTAAAGAACCAAGAGTTCCGGTCATAAGGGTTTTCGGTTCAACAGAAACAGGCCAGAAGGTATGCGCTCATATCCATGGCGCGTTTCCATATCTTTATATCGAGTATAATGGCAGTTTACTGTCCGATGATGGTAAGACCTATTATATGAACATTGTGCAGTCATAATTCTAATTGGATGTTTAGTGGGTGCCTACATATATCGGCTTCATCTTTCAATTGACCACGCCTTGGCCGTGAGTTACCGTCGTAATGCTTACGATGGTAAGAGCAAATATGTTGCTAGAATCACTCTTGTCAAGGGAATACCATTCTATGGGTTTCACGTTGGCTACCACTTCTATCTCAAGATTTATATGCTTAACCCTATGGTTATGACCCGACTTGCCGAGTTACTTCAACAAGGCGTTATCATGAAACAGAAATTCCAGCCGTACGAGGTACATTTGCAATACTTGCTGCAGTTTATGACTGACTACAACCTCTACGGGTGTGGATACATCGAAACTCGAAAAGTCTGCTTCAGAGCTCCAGTGCCTAAATATGAGAACAACTTAGAGCTACCTCATATATGGCACAGTCAATCGGTGTCAAGAACTCTCATCACTGATGACGCAGATATCCCTCGTGCCAGCAACTGTTCTATCGAAGTGGACATATGTGTTCAAGATATTCTCAATAGACATGAAATCAAGGAGAGACAGCTTCATCATGATTTCATCGAAAGGAAGCACCCCTTACCCTCCGATATGAAACTGGTTCACAGTATGGCTGGACTATGGAAAGACGAGACGAAACGTCGTAAACGAAGGATGCTTGGTCGAACACCAGGAAGTAGCCCGTTTCCTCCGGAAGCACTAGTGTCTATGTCTGCGGACCCTCGTAACTCTCAACCCCCTGGATGGATACACGAGGAAGAGTATAGAGATCAGATTCAGGGGTTGATACAGCAGGAGCGCGAGCAAAGTGACGGCAGGACAGTCACTTTCGATTCCTTCGTACAGAGAGTACCGCTGGAATCCAGTGTCAATACTTTATTACAATCAGTCGAGGACCTCTACCCTAGCAACTTAGAATCTGCTCTTGGCAATACAAGCCAAAGTCTCGAGGATGATAAAAATCCCGCTAGTAGTATTTTAGTGGACGATGATCTTATCCGGCACATTGAGCTGGACAATGATGGAATATTCCCAGAAGACTCAGACGAGCAAAAAGTTCCCGGTCCAGACTTGCTCAGGAAAAACCAAACTCCCGAGATCAAGAAATCAAACGATGGCAGCTCAACAAAAGAAAGTAAATCGCCGGATAGACGTACTCAGACCAGTAGTGGTAGTCTTCATGATCGAACAAATGCACACAAGTCGCCGGACTTACGTACGGGTTCAGATAGAGTAAATCACCCAGAAGTGCTTTTCAATGGGGTCCACGTTAGCTGTTTACGTCTGGCACATCGACCACATATACCAGTGTCAGAAGCTTTACTAGAGGTTGCGAGGGAGCAAGGACTAGTAAGCAAAGCGCCTCGGGATTTGGAACATCTCCAGCCAAATAAATTCGTGAAACGCCCAGCCTCACTCTTCCTACAAGAAAAAGAAGCAAAGCGTCGCCGTGTGGGGTTCCTTTGCGATTCAAATGCTGATAAAAGAGAGACGCCGGCTTCTGGAGGGCTAAACGGTCCAGAGAGGCGAATGCAATCCTCACAAACGCAACCGAAATCGAATAATGTTTCTAAGGAATCTGGGAGCCAGGCTCTCAAATTTCCGGTTGTCAAAAACCCCAACGATCCAAGCACAAAGTTACGATTAAGTCAGCAAACAAATTCCCAAAAAAGCGAAGGCAGTGACCCTGTGAAGCATGTAACATTCAGCATGTGGACTCCCACAGAAGATACTAGCCGGGATTCAATTTTACATACAGACAAAACAGAACCTTACAGTTCTGTACCAAATAGCTCAAAGGAAAAGGAACCTAGAATCCTCCTCAATGTTGGCTGTGTCCCTCGGCCCCAAGCGGAATTCTTTATATTTGATCAACTTCCACCCTCTGTGGAAGAGGTCCTGTCGACTATGGATGATCTAGGTCGTCCTAGTGTCATATACCAAGATGCCTTCTATAGCAACGAAAAAGATGTGCCTCAGAGAGTCCGGGAATATGCCGGCCAGGAATTTCGTCTCGAAGGCAACACTCTTCCTTACCTTCCAGACTTTGACCCGACAGGAGAGTCTCCAGCCAATTTTGGTATGAAATCTGACCTGCCTTATGACGCGGACAGAGACGAGCGGGCTTATAAGAAACTACGCCGGGAGTGTTCATTGAGAAGCTGGGAAATCGCAGAATCCCCACCTAGCTTTGACGAAGTGCAGACTTGGTGGACGAAAACTCAGGATCTAGCAGGCAATTCGCAAGAGCCCGTGATAAAAATACATGATCCTGAGCTCAAACCATACATGTCCCAGATTGACGGCCCAACCCCGATGAACAAGCACGGATTCAAATACTCCCAAAAGAAAAAGTCAACGAGTGTCCAGCATGAAGCGCAGTACATGAGTACGATGAGCTTGGAAGTGCATGTCAATACCAGGGGCAAGCTTTTTCCAAATCCAGAAGAGGACGAGGTTCAGTGCATTTTCTGGTGTTCTAAGTCTGATGAGAAGTCCGCCACTGGTGATAGCGCACCGCTATCGGTACAGTCTGGTATTGTCGTCCTCTCCGAAGACGGGTCCCTGGCGCGGAGATTTCAGAAAGAAAGTCCAATCCGAACTGAAGTCATCGAAGAAGCGTCAGAACTCGACTTGATGGTTAGGATGGTGGAGGTCGTCAGGACCCATGACCCGGACATTCTCACCGGATACGAGGTTCATGGTAGCTCATGGGGATACTTAATCGAGCGAGCAAGATTCAAATATGACTATAATCTATGTGATGAATTCTCGCGGATGAAAACCCAATCATTCGGGCGGTTTGGAAAGGATGCTGATCGATGGGGCTTCAACACCACTTCGACAATTCGAGTTACGGGGAGACATATGATTAACATATGGCGAGCTATGCGATCAGAGCTCACTTTACTTCAGTACACGATGGAAAATGTCGCCTGGCATTTGTTACACCGACGAATTCCACACTACCCCTGGTACACTTTAACAGAATGGTATGTTGGGGGTAAGCACCGGGACTTAAGCAAGCTCCTTCGATACTACTTGACCCGGACGGAACTCAACATAGAGATCCTTGAAGCAAATGAACTCATCCCGCGGACGAGCGAGCAGGCACGGCTTTTAGGCGTAGACTTCTTTTCTGTCTTCTCTCGAGGATCCCAATTTAAAGTCGAGTCGATCATGTTTAGGATTGCGAAGCCGGAGAACTTCATGCTGGTTTCCCCGGACAGGAAGCAAGTCGGAAGTCAGAATGCACTTGAATGCCTCCCTCTCGTCATGGAGCCTCAAAGCGCGTTTTACAACAGTCCATTAGTAGTCCTTGACTTCCAGAGTCTGTACCCTAGCGTCATGATTGCGTACAACTATTGCTATTCTACCTTCCTCGGTCGTATTGTCAACTGGAGGGGTACGAACAAGATGGGGTTCGCGGATTACCAGCGGCAACAGAGACTTCTAGAGCTCCTTAAAGATCATATCAACGTCGCGCCTAATGGCATGATGTACTGCAAGGCAGAGGTTAGAAAGTCATTATTAGCGAAAATGCTAACGGAAATCCTGGAAACACGAGTGATGGTGAAGAGCGGAATGAAGCAGGACAAAGACGACAAGGCTTTGCAGCAACTTCTCAACAATAGGCAACTTGCTCTGAAACTCCTTGCGAATGTTACATATGGATACACCTCGGCATCGTTCTCGGGCCGCATGCCTTGCTCCGAAATAGCGGATAGCATTGTGCAAACAGGCCGTGAAACTTTGGAGAGAGCAATAGCCTTGATCCATTCAGTCGACAAGTGGAAAGCAGAAGTTGTCTATGGCGACACTGACAGCTTATTCATCTATCTGCCTGGCAGAACTAAAGATCAAGCGTTCGACATTGGCAATGAAATTTCCAAAGCAATTACCGACATGAATCCTCGGCCGATTAAGCTCAAGTTCGAGAAGGTCTACCACCCATGCGTGCTACTTGCAAAAAAGCGCTACGTTGGTTACAAATATGAGAGCAAAGACCAAGTCAAGCCCGAGTTTGACGCCAAGGGTATCGAGACCGTCAGGAGAGACGGGACGCCTGCCGAGCAGATGATAGAGGAGAAGGCACTCAAGATCCTGTTCGAGACAGCCGATCTCAGTCAAGTCAAATCGTATTTCCAGAGGCAGTGCGAGAAGATAATGCGCGGAGCGGTGTCGATGCAAGACTTCTGCTTCGCGAGAGAAGTCAAGCTTGGCACCTACAGTGACCGAGGACCACCTCCGCCAGGCGCCCTGATCAGCACGAGGAAGATGCTCGAAGACGCAAGAGCGGAGCCCCAGTACGGCGAGCGCGTACCGTACGTGGTCGTCTCGGGAGCCCCCGGCGCGCGGCTCATCGACCGGTGCGTGGCGCCCGAGGAGCTGCTGGGCAGCCCACACCTGCAGCTAGACGCCGAGTACTACATCTCCAAGAACCTGATCCCGCCGCTCGAGCGCATCTTCAACCTGGTCGGGGCCAACCTGCGGCAGTGGTACGACGAGATGCCCAAAGTGCAGCGGATCCACCGCGTCGACCCGACGGGGAAGAACCCGGTCGCCAGGAAGACGCTCGAGTCCTACATGAGGGCGGCCGCGTGCCTCGTCTGCGGCTCCAAGCCTAACAAGAGGGCCGAGGGTTCCTCGGTGTGCGCGAGATGCCGCCGCAACGCCCCGGCGTCCCTGCTCAAGCTGCAGTCGCTGCTCAACAGGGAGGAGAGGAAGCTCACCGACGTGACCAAGATATGCCAGAGCTGCGCGGGTCTCGCGCCGCTGGATACCGTGCCCTGCGATAGTAAAGATTGCCCTGTCTTCTACACTAGGATGAAGCAGGAGGCACGGTATAGGACCGAGAAGGGCGTCGTCGAGTTGGCTGTTAAGCAGCTCCTGGAGGGGGAGGTTGGGATGGAGGAGTTACGGTGGTAGAGCATGAAGATCATATTGGGTTTAAGGTGCATCGCTGGAATTCCTAGGACAGGTTTACTCGTCGAAGGGTTACTTTATTATGACCATATGCATTGCGTGGCGTTAAGACGAGGGTAGGTTACGATGGATAGAATCGAGCGATGAGCCGAGGAAGCTACGCACTTTAACATTACGGGAAGTCTAGATAGCTGCCTACTTAGGTGCCTACTACACAGGGTAAAAGACTTGAGATACATGAATTCATATGACCATGATGAAAACATGCCAAGATGCTTTACCTTATTACCTAACTTGTAAGTGGTATGAGATCGTGATAACGGTGAGCATAGGAGGGGCGGCCCGTTTAAGCTACATTTCATTACAGGGGTGTAGAGCTAGGTAACGCTCCCGGTGACTGGAACCAGGGTAGAACGTTGGGACCAGGACCTAGGTACCCGGGCGAAGGCCCTATGAAAGCCCCACGTGGCTCTTTCCGTTACGTACCTATAACGAGCCCACTAAAGCAAACCCTCTTAACTGCCTAGTGCCGCTGCCAACCTTCATGTTCCCCGGTATTTTTTCATCCATGTTACATGCATCCAATCCGATACAGTTATTATGTAGGTAGCTCTTCAGCGGCGCGAGCATTAAGAATTAAGCTTATGAGGTGACACTTTTTATCTTATCGTTGTTCATGTTCATGTTCATATTCAACATTCACATTCACTTGTGCATATGAATTACTTGGAATATTAATTGCACGTTTATGTTTACATCTACATTTGCATTTACGTCTTCTCTTCTCTTTTGTTCTCTTCTATCATAGAGAGAAGATTTAATTCATTACCCATGGTCTTCCAAATTCGCCCGCCGCAAAGGTTAGCAGATCCCGCACCCTGCTTGCCCTTGTAAGCAGTCGGAGCTATGGGTATGAGCTTGACTGGTTTTCTTTTGACCTACCTTTTTGGTGGTGTCACTTTTATTCCTCTAGTTCTAGCTTTGCTACTTCTTCACGCGCATTATACCTTTCCTGTTCATGATGACAGCTCAGCTGAAGATGTCGGCAATGACGCCGACAATATCCTCCAACCTGGCGACGATACGACAGCCCTCCTAGAGGCCCAGAAGGAGGAGTCGAGACATCGCCTACTTGCCGAGTCCGACGTAGCCGCCGGCTACTTTGCCGTATGTCGTGAATACACGCCGATGGGCATCAATGCCAAACCGATCGAGCGTTCTACTCCCGTAGGATCTACCACCGTCGCCGCACCGAGCCAGAGCGTGTACCAGACCATGTACAGAAGCATATTCGACAGGAAGCAGACTCCTAGCCCCCTCGATGATCATAAGAGCCTTAGTCAGCGACCCAAGAAGGCCGGGAACGTGTTCTATGTCGTTCTCAGGTGCGTTGTTAGCCGTGTTTGACGCAGGTCTCGGGAAGAGGATTGGCTAACGTCCTATCTATGGCAGGCACGGCCACTTGATGCTGTTTGACGACGATGAACAACTCGAAGTTCGACATGTTATCTCTCTTGCCCACCACGACGTGAGCATATACTCTGGAGGAGATCCCACCCCCGAAGGCGAGTTGTTCATTAAGCGGAATGCATTGTGCTTGAGCAGGAAGACGGACGGGAAAGGCGTAACTCCCGACACGCAGGTTTCGAAACCGTTCTATCTGTTCTCCGAGAACTGCTCCGCCAAGGAAGATTTCTACTTTTCTCTACTCAGAAATCAGGAGCAGACCTTTGCTGGCCAGAACCTAGCACCAAAGCCTCAGAAGTTCGAGGTCAAGAACATCATATCCTTAGTTCAGAAGTTGCACTCCTCCGAGGACCATTTACAGACGCGATGGCTGAATGCTTTTATCGGGAGGATATTCCTCGGTGTTTATAAGACCAAGGACATGGAAAATATGATAATGGAGAGGATTACGAAGAAGATATCTCGCGTCAACCGACCATCTTTCCTATCCAGTCTAAGGATTCGGAGTATTGATACTGGAGATTCGGCACCCTATTTTACGAACCCCAAGTTGAGAGACTTCAGCGTGGAAGGGGAATGTGGAATGGAGGCTGACGTCAAGTATACCGGCAACTTCAGGTTAGAAGTCGCTGCTACGGTTCGTATCGACCTAGGCACTCGGTTCAAGCCTCGGGAGGTCAATATCATACTCGCTGTGGTATTCAAGAAGCTTGAGGGTCACATTTTCTTCAAGATAAAACCACCTCCTAGCAATCGCGTGTGGTTCTCCTTTCAATCTATGCCCAAGATCGAAACGAACATTGAACCTATCGTGAGTTCAAGGCAAATCACCTACACGGTCATTCTCCGACAAATCGAGAATAGAATCAAGGAGGTGGTAGCCGAGACACTGGTGGCACCGTTCTGGGATGATATCCCATTCTTTAACACCGAGCATAAGGAATGGCGGGGAGGTATATTCGAAGGCGATGACGCTGTTGAACAATCTGCCGATCACGAAGCCATTGCTGCTCAGCTCGGACATGTAGATGAGGTTAGTCAGATCGAGGAGACAACTGGCGCCGTTACACCCTCCGAGTTGCCTTCGTTGGAGAAGAGCCATAGTGTACCTGTTCTGGAGACGCCTCAGACAACTCAGCCACAAGGATTCTGGGGCCGGAGGCTTAACTCGAAGAAGAGTTTACAAAATGTTGGTAATAATCCAAGCGCGTCCGCATCAACAACGGCGCTTGATATCAAGAGTCCACGAAGCTCTGCATCTGATGTGTTGCGTCCTGCTCGCTCGGGGTCTATATCTACGTCAACTCCCATTGTTAGCACGGATCCAGTACACGCCGATACTTTCAGACCTTCGACGAGTCCCCCAGACCGCGATGATGCCTTCAACGCAATAGCGAGTATTTCCGCTAGATCTAAAAACGGCTCCCCGGCACATACACCGTCCGGATCACCTGCAAAAACATCTTCTAGTATACGACCAGTCAGTGCTTCTGCTCAGTCGTCGTCCGAAGCAATTCCAGAGGTGCGTGAGACCGAGCCCACCCCCAAAGGACCAGGGAGGCGACATACCACATCCTCTACAGAGAGCATAGAAAGCGATGCGGTGCCGCCGAGCTCCCCTGCACTCTCGAGTAAGAACTCGATCAAGAGCGGTAGTAGCTCTATAGGAAGGGGCTTCTTCTCGCGAAAAGAGAACTCTTCGCCGGCCGCGTCTACACATTCGAATGGAGAGACGGCCGAGGGCAAGCGCAATACCTTAGCCGCCATGTCCAACGCGGCAGCGACCGCGAAGCGCTGGGGTTTGAACGCAATACAGCGGCAGGCGGAGAGGAACAACGGCGTCAATGGACGGAAAACGACCGATCCTCCGGTAGATCTGAACCAACCTATGGGACGCGGCCAACCCCTGCCGCCTCCGGGCACGCCTCTCCCCGGCCCTGGCAAGAAAGCGGTGCCGTTGGCCATGCCGAAGCGGAAGCCCATCGCTCCTCCTCCCCCATCGCTGCCACGTTCAAGCACCGGGAACTTGAGCGAGACAAAAGTCGAGCGCCGGCCGGTGCCCCCTCCCCCGTTGCCGTCGAGACGTAGGCGCGTCTCGCAGATCCATACCGGTACTGAGGGTAACAACAGCGAGGATAACGTCCTCATTGTTGAGGCGCCGGACGCGGACTCAGAGCCGAATAGCCCGACGTCGCGGGTTGCTGAAAGCGAAAACGAGAACGAGGATTCTGCGTCTTCGCCTGCGTATGTTAGACCTTGGGTCGAGGATGCCGAGGAGTTTGATGCGGACATGAGCATGGATGCTGATGCTCATGTGGATATGGATGGTGAGAGTGAAGATCTGATCGACTTGGTCGAGCATGGGGAGGTATCAACGATGAGCATGTCGCCGCCGGCTCTGCCTCCGAGGAATACAACAACAACAACCGGATCAGAGGAGGCGAACGGCGAGCATCAAACTCGGGAGGAGCAGCAGCACGAGGTGGAAGACGACGAGGAAGACGGGTACACGAATTGGGTAGATAACCCTGGCCCGGATACCGTCGAGGCCGTGAAATAAAGGCAAAAGCACCGCCACGCTGCTTAATCAAGTAAAATGCGTCAGACACAATCACACAACACTTACAAATTCACACACACGAGAATAGAGACCTACAACTTCTCAGTCGAGCATAGGGACGGACGGACGGAGTTAATCACGTACATACAATTCGAAACGATACGCATCGCTTACCCAGCAATGCACGCTTGGGAAGTCTCTTTTTTTTTTTCGTTCATGCTCGACATCCCACAGATGTTCGCTAGGGTTCAAGAGACGAATCATGGAATGGTCTCCAGGCTACAGGGGGTTTCAAGGGGGCTTCGGTCTTGGGTATACTGTATACAACTACACTACATTGCAACGGGACGGTTGGTTCGGTTAAGGATTGGAGTCCGTGTGGAATATTCTAGATATAACCCTCTGCCGCTTAGGTGTGTGTTGTGTTGACTTAGTTTGGTTCGCGTAGTAAATACTTGACTCTGCCTATTGAAAGTCGGGGGGGTTTTTTTATGAATGGTCCTAGTTGTGCTGGATGAATGAGATGAATGTGAAGAGGGGTTTGGATGGATGATTCGTGTCCAGATATGATGATATAGGGGGGCATGTAGAAATGCTGCAGATATATGATAATTGACATGATATAGATTGATTGGTTGACAAAGGGAACGAATGGCATATCTACAACATCCGAGATGCACAGTCTCGTCTTGCTCGTCAAGGGCGACCTGTATTCCTCTATGGACAAATCCCCTCCGCCCCGGTTCCATTGCTGCTACGGCATATCTTCACGACACCAAGTCCGTAAATGTACGCGGTCGACTTCCGCAAGTTCCAGTAGGTTTAAGTGGTCTTGTCCTTCTTGTGATAGTTGACCTTGTCGTTCCAGCTGTTGTTTTTTGCGTGTCCACTCGTCAGTAAGGATTCTCGAGGAGAAGGTAAGGGGGAAGGCGAGAACGTACAATATGGTCTTGTCACCGTCGCCCCAAGAGAAGTTCTTGGTGCGGATGTTCTGGTACGGGTACTCGACGCGCTCCTCTAGCGGAGGCAGGTGCTCCCAGTGCTCCCAGTGCTCGTTCCACTGGTTGTAGGCGTTGACCGAGGCGAGTATCAGGGCCGGGATGACGGCGCTGGCGTGAGGTATTTTGTTAGCGGGGTGGTTGTTCTTGTTTTCGTTCAGGGTGGTTCCGTCGTCTTCCTTGAAGGCTTTGTCTGTGTCCAACCCAGTACAGCAGATGCCCATTATATACGTCGCTTTGTCGGATAGGTAGGCGTTCGAGGGACTAGATGGGTGAAGGGAAGAGGTGGGTCTTACTAGATGGAGATCTTGCGCCAGAGCTCTGTTGGAAGATTAGTAACCTGATGCTCCTCTCTAAAAGAAAATCCGTCACATGGGCCCGGTAACTAACCAGTCGTGGCAGCAGCGTGGTGCTTGACGGCCTCCCGCTCCTTGACGAAGGCATTCTCGGTCGAGGCCAGACGGCGCTGGAGGGTGGAGCGGAAGACGGGGGCGTTGGCGGCACGCAGCTGGGCCGTCAATCGCGGCGCGGCGCGGAGGATCTGTCGCTGAGGGAGCATGTTGTCGGTATTATTATTATTATCGATGTTGTCGTCGTCGTTTGGAGAGGTGATATTTTTCTTCTGTTCGGCTATTCCGAAGATTTGGTTTAGGTTCCGATCGAGGTTTGGGGTTCGGGTTCGGTGGTCTGATTTCAATTGAATTGTCGAATGAGGTCAGTTCGATTTGATTGGTCTACACTAGGAGAAGCTAGAGCTTTCTTTCTTCGGTAAATCTACGGGGATATGGCGGGCCCGCTTTATTTGGGCTAGACAGGTTAGCTAAGTTTGTATGACGTGGGTCACGGGACCTCGGGTCGGTTTGGTGTCACTGCGCCGAGGGGAACGTCGCGACTGCCAGAGGTCCTGGCACCTTCCTGTGAAATTTAATGTTCCTTACAAACAAAAACAAAAATGACAATTTCATAGCATTGTTTAAGAGGAAAGAACTTTCCCTCTGGTCTGATAAAAGGAAGTCGTAGGGTAGTGAGTCTACGTTCAATGGATATCACTTTCTTCCACAGTGAACCTGCCGCATTCAAACGCGCCATATGCACACCTTTTTCTCATGCAGCCCTCTTACACCGTTCCAGCAGGAATCCCGATAGTGGTAATAAGACGACAAGACCAAGTTCAATGATGAATGTCTGACACATCTCAAAACTCTTTATAAATTCCTAAACACATTTCTGCATCATGGTGGTGCGTATCACATCGTGGAATGGTTCGTACCGTATCCCATCACAATAACTTAGCGTTGCATTTGATCTCACTAACATTCTATATAGTGAACGGCATTCGGTATGGTATCATACACTAGGGGTGTTTGCTTATTTCTAACTCGTCCCAACAGGAACCCGTTTGGATACCAGCCCTGGAGCCAGAAGAGGACCTTCGACTCCATGTTCGATATCCTTGAAGCAGACATAGTTGTCATGCAAGAAACCAAGATCCAACGAAAAGATCTTCAGGATGACATGGTCTTGGTTCCTGGTTGGGATGTCTACTTTAGCCTGCCTAAACACAAAAAAGGTATGTGAATTGACTACACCTCTGTTCCTGCTAGTGACCTTACCGGAAAGCATAGGGTACGCCGGTGTAGCAATCTACACACGAAACTCGGTATGTATGCCGATAAGAGCGGAAGAGGGGATCATGGGAGTATTGTGTCCGCCTAATTCAACTACCAAATTCCGAGATCTTCCGCCGGATCAGCAAATAGGGGGTTATCCAAGACCTGATCAGCTGGAGGGCCTGGTTGACGAGGCAACCCTTGATTCCGAAGGACGATGCGTCATCCTTGAGTTCCCAGCTTTTGTGCTTATTGGAACTTATAGCCCAGCAAATAGTGATGGCACTCGAGACGATTTCAGACAAGGTTATCTCGACGCACTGGACGTTCGAATACGTAATCTCGTGGCCCTATGCAAGAGAGTCGTCTTAACGGGTGATCTCAATGTAATTCAATCATCGCTGGACACCGCCAACGTTTTCGAGCGACTAAGGAAAGAAGGAATCACAGTCGAAGACTTCTTCTCCGCCCCGTGCCGGCGTCTTTTCAATCAGCTTGTATTCGGAGGTGATGTACGTCTCCCAAGGGATGAGAATAGAGAGAAGCCGGTGTTATGGGATCTTGGCCGACTCTTCCACCCGACACGCGAGGGCATGTTCACCTGCTGGGATACCAAGAAGAACACACGCCCTGGCAACTTCGGGAGTCGGATTGACTATGTCCTGTGCAGTGATGATATGAAGGATTGGTTCAACGACTCCAATATCCAGGAGGGTCTAATGGGCTCCGACCACTGTCCAGTTTATGCTTCTTTAAAAGACATTGTGAGTATTGATGGCAAAGAAGTACATATCAGAGATATTATGAATGCTCCGGGAGTTTTCAAAGACGGTATTCGGCTCAGGGACTGGACGGCCAAAGATTCTTTACCATTATCAGCACGGCTCATTCCCGAATTTGACCGCCGGCGGAGCATCAAGGATATGTTCTTCAAGAAGCCCACAGCTCCGAAACAGACACTTGTACCTGTTAACGAATCGTCACAAAGTCTTAGCCAAGAGTCAGCCAAAGTTGAATCATCAATGACTGAAGAGTCGGTCGCAAACTCGGCTTCGCAGGCCTCATCAGTAGGTTCAATGCCGTCGCCATCTAGAGCAAAGGCCGGTGGGCTCAAACGTACACCTTCCGGTACCGCATCGGCTAGCAGACCACAGAAGAAGACGAAAGCGATACTGACTAAGGAACCTTCTACTAAGGGACAAGGCAACCTCATGGGTTTCTTCAAACCTAAAACCATATCAAGTCCAAATACGACTCCGGAGATCAAGGAGGATCCCAAGACATCTAGGGGACTTGATGACACTGCAGATATCAAAATGTCGATAGAGTCAACTGACGGAGATAAGTTGAAAGATATTTCCGAGCGATCCAGCCCGGAGAGAGTGTTCGATCCTATCGAATCCAAGGAATCATGGTCTAAGTTACTGAGCAAAAGAGTCTTGCCGAAATGCGATCATGGAGAGGACTGCATCCGTTTCGTAACTAAGAAGCCTGGTGTAAATAAAGGTGAGCTACCCCATGGTATAATAAGGCACGATATAATACTAATACGCTTTCTAGGAAGGGCATTTTTCACTTGTGGTCGGCCACTTGGTCCATCAGGGGAAAAGGAAACGGGAACACAATGGCGTTGTGGCACATTCATATGGAGCAGCGACTGGAACGGGCCGCAAACAAGCTAAGGGAGCTGGGGAAGCTAATAGGTCTTCTATATCACCACCTAATACCCAAGCTACGGCTATATTTCCTTCATGCCACCCTCGTCAGCAGATGAGCGCGTATGTAAATGTACATTAGCACTCGTTTCTGTCAAGTCTAGCTAGACCACCTCTGCAAAAGGGGGCTACGAACGAGTTGTTGCGGGCCATAAAATGTACGTTAACTAGCAGACTGGCAATATGAATCAATGTTGTCATTCGGTTGTTATCTTTTTATTTAGGGACACTATGAGGAGGTGAGAAATAACGGTATGCTGAATCGGATGTTCGTTGTGGTGTTCCGGAGGGTATAAATACAGTGTGTGTGTACAAAGAGAATTCGAAATGTTGACCATCATAGATTACCACAGCAGTGAATTTCTTCCATCTCGATCGTAATCCCAGAACACGGCCCCTCTCTGCTCATTGCCCTTGGTGCGAGGGTGACAATATGTCCACATTCCAGTTCAAGTGCGATCTCTTCTACTAGTAAGGCCTATCATCTTCTCCCCTTACCAAGTAAAAGTTCTTTAGTTTTCATCTCCAAGGATGCTATAGCTTGGTGAGTATTTTTAGAAAGTCTATGCTGCGTCTTCTCTAGTACTTCTCGTCGTCACCTGGTGTTCATGGCGTTCTCATCGCCCACCATAGGAAGCCCATGGAGCATGCGGCCATATCCGTAGGAAGTTTCGGGGCAAAGTTCTGCTGTATTGTTGCCGTTTCCGGAATAACGACGGCCATAATGAGTTATGGGGAGAGTGGTGCGTGAGACTAGACCAGGTTACCATGTCGTCGAGAGGTAGTTCCTCTTAACTGGTCTGGCTGAATCTAGTCATCTTGTCAACTTAAGCCCCTTCCGTAAGGCTATAGTACTCACCGTCCATGATCGCTTGACGTTATCTCTGGTTCCATCTGCTGTAGACTGGTTGTTGTATTGCGGCTCTCCCTGGCGCTGATGCCAGTCAACCTATTAGTTTCAGATGATTCCTAGGTTTGCCCTGTCTGGGCCCATCGGCGGTACTGAATCGTACTAGCGATTGAGTAAATGCGGATTATGTGGTTCATGTATAAAATAAAATAAATTAAAATCCTAAGACTCTCCAGCCATGTCGTCAAAGACTTATAGAAAGTATGCGACGCGTAGTGAATTCGTGGGGATTATTCTATCGGGGGCTCCTCAAAGGGTGCCCGCCGTCGACATAGGCAGGAAAAACGTTAATGATCTTCAAGAGTTGGATTTCTCCGGGGCTCTGTGTCCAATATGTGGCTTCCGTGCTATCAGCTCGCCGCAACCCACGGCCCGTCATGATAAAGCTTGCGACGGACTGTACTGTGCCGTATCCGCATTACTCTGTTGATAGGTTGACTTGCTCAACTCCTTACTGTAGGTGCCAAGAACCAACTTCATTTGCAGGCCACTGTGGTGTGAGACTGTTATGAAGGCTCGCGGCCAGTTGGAAAAAAGATTTTTTTAAAACATAGAAAGAGAGAGAGAGAGAGAGTAGATTGGTGCAATGTACCCATCGCCAGTTGACTTCGTTTGTTCCTTTATCTTAAAATTCCATATCTCCTCGCTCTAAACAACACGAGACGGGCGTTTTGTCAATGTGCATTGCGATTTGGAGGAGATCAAGATCATCAGATCCCTCAGCCCAAGCGATGCCATCCACGGTGTTCGCTGGGCATCATTCCCTTTCCTTATACTGTGATGGAAGAAGGCGACAAGGGGCTTAAGCCAGCATTCGACCCATAGCTACAGCCACCAAACCAAAGCTGAAGTTTGTAGGTATGGATGGCTGATAGATGTTGAACAGGTAACAAAAGAAAATGAAATCGGGTATCAGGACAAACCCTACGCTTTTCAGGTTGCTTCGTATGTATATATATGTATATATATGTATATTAACACAGAATAATTTCTTTCCGTCACCTGAAACACCACATCTAGAAGAAAGAACAGTGAAAAGGGGGCCGACGAAGGTTGAATCCATGACGACATTCAAATAACCTAGGTTAATACTTGCGCCAGCTTTCCTTAACGGAAAACAGAATGTCCATGTCTACATTCATATCCCCTGAAATAACCAACTACGTTGGGTAGTCTTTTCTGCGATGCGGAGAGTTATAAAGATATAAGTTCTCTTTTGGGATTGTTGGAAGAAAATGGTATTGATTTGAGGAATGTTGCTTATTTTGATCTACTCGTAGACAAGAGGATAACATAGTATTATTACATATATGCCTGCTCATGGCAAGTGCTTCTGGCGCATCCGATTTTCCCTCTGAGACTGCTAGATGGACTGATACGGGGTTTGCGTCGTGAAACCCGGATATCTGCCAGATGGGTCTGAATGCTGATTGCTTTGGCTGCAATCGAGGATCCTCTCTGTAATTTATTCCTCCATAGTAAACGCAGCTTCTGTCCTCTGCCTTCTAGTCTCCCTCCAGCCTACTAGAGGCTGAGTAGGGGGAAGCATACGGAGCCAGGTTTCCATCCGTGGAAATTCGCGGAGACAATCCAAGGCAGTACACGTCAGACTGCTCATTTCTCCCCCGTGCTGATCACAAGGATATGGCCTTCTGCTTGGTTTTGCGTGGCGAGTGCGAGAGTTTCTCGTCATACAATGCGAAGGGAAATTATTGCTGCTCGAGGTAGGTAGCGAGGTTATCATCCTTGCCTGGTGCTGATAGTTGATGGAAGATGAAGATACTGGTGCGGTTCACGTATGGAAAAGTGACTTTAAATGAATGACCGGTTTCTATATTATTGACTCCAAAGAACTGGTAATAGTTCTCGAGGCTTGCGGAGTAAATCTTGAAATCGTGAATGCCTTGTTAGTGGGTAATATCTCGTCTGAGACAATCAAGGCTTAGATGAAGGTGAAGAGTAATATGGGATGGTGTTATTGAAAACACCATCCCCACGCAATGCATCCAAATGATATTCTGGACTAAAAGAAAAAGTAGGAAAATAAACTGTGTTTTTGGGTCAAAGGTTTATATATGTTATATTTATATTATAGGAGCTGTTCGTTCAACAGCTTCTCGGAAAGAAGACGAATAGTTTTCACCACACATATAACTTCAATGAAGTGGTGCATACAGGATTGAAAGGTGGCCGAGAAACAATTAATAGGAATAATAAAAAAGGATTCCGGTATCAGATGGAGGTGTGCTGACTTTATGGATATATTCTCATAGGAATATGAAAGGTAGAGTGTTATTGATAACCTGCGATATGTGTATTATAATCGGTAAAAAGGTTGAATGCAATTTGATAATTCCAGTTCCGGTTCGTTGATCTCGCTTCTATGATTATTTCTCGGAATCCGAACCGTCCTATCGATGTTGTAGGAAAGTATATCCATAGTTCTGGTTAAAATAATATTGCATTGACTGTTAAAGCAGTTGTTAGGGCCCTTAGATACGACGCCCCTATCCTAGATAGATTTCAAGGGAAACTGGCGAGTTCATCTTGCTTTTATGACTTCCCTTGACCATGTTAGTTTTATACATCCCTTTTAAAGCTAAAGGGAATAAGAGTGACAGAAATCCGAAAAATACCTAAATAGGTATTGGAAGTGTGCCCTTGGTGGAAATTTATATAGAATGTCCATTAAGCTGTCTCCATGAACGGATTGGTATTGAGGGCCAGACCTGTCTTTTATGCCCATAGTCAGGAGAGCACTGCGAGCTTGCCTTTACTTTGAATTTGCTGTTCTATGAGTCAGAGACTGTTGTTGTTTTTTGCGGTACATCCCAGAATGTCATTTACCTACATTTGCTATAAGGGGCAGCAAAATAGGAACATCACGAAAGACTCATCCATTATGCATACCGAATTAGGATCCAAATAAGTCATTCTTGGTGACTCATATACTTGATAACATGGGCGATGAATGCATTGCTAGGTATCCAATACCCAACGCTTATACGCCCCATGGTAACATCGATAGGAGACTTGCAGTAGAGGCTCACCACCACCCCCCCAGCATCCAAGACGATACACCCCAAGATCATTCACCATGAATTCCTCAAGAACCCTTTAGATCTCAACAGACTCTCCATCAAGACACTACGAACACTTTATACACATCCCTCAGAACACCATCTTCCAGACGAGAAAAAAAGACGTCAGTACCAGAATCAAATTACCTAAGCTAGACAGCAGCCCTCCTGCCCGTAGTGCGTAGCAATTTTGTACAGTGCCTAGGTATAGAAAGAATAGACCCTCCACCTTGAACGTGCTATGCCTGCTTACATCGGCGACCACCAAGGAGTCACCCTGTGGACTAAAGAAAACTGGAAAACGATAGCGCGACCACCAACCACTGACTACGTACAGGATATCAACCTCTTCCAAGCCTGCCTCCATTCTTAGTCCTCCTGGTATGAGATCTTGCGCATCTCGCCCAACCGATGTCTCGCCGAGGCCAGCGAGTTCTCGAGCTGCAGAATTTCGACCTGTACGTGGGTTTCTGATTAGCTGCCATCCGTCTGTCTAGAGGGATATTTGAATAATAATAAAAACGTACCTGTTGCTCCATCTCGCGAACCTTGAACTCGTGCGGGTTGAGTTTGGCGTAGTCGACCGACTCGTCCTCCTGGTTTCGATCCTTGATCATGGCTTGCACTTGCCGTACGAGGGCTCTGCAGGCAGCGCCGACCGCCTTGCTAGCCTGTTCGAGATGCTCCTGACTCTTGCTCATGAAGCCGGCCTTGACACGGCTGGCAGCGACGAGCTGAGCTGTCGAAGCAGCCACGTCGTTCGAAGCCACGATAAGCTGCTCAGGACTGTTGCGGCCAGACAAGACACCGTCTGCTGTCTCGATGAGCGTGTTGGTTGATGTAGCAACAGCCTTCGCGGCTGAGATGAGACCCTCGGTCCATCGGTTGTTTTTCTTGTAAAAGGCTGTCCTCGATGATGAGCCTCGGCCTGCTTGGACGATTTCTTGTTGCGTGACGGTAGCAGCCTTGATTAGCTGCGCAATTGCATTTGTTACTGCCGTTGCAGCATCAAGTATAGAGTCGTGAACTCTTAGTTCGTACGTAGAGTACCCATCACGGGGCTTATTCTTGAGTTTGGCAAGGCGAGCGGCCGCGGCCGCAATGGCATCAGCTGCCTTGGTCAGTTCAGAGTCGACAAGGTCGCCTAGATCGCCCTTGTTGTTTGATAGTCGGTGTAACCCTGGACCGAAGGCTTCGATGAGGTTGGTCAACCTTTGTAGGTTTAGACGAACATCACTGCTACCATTGACGAGGACATCTGTCTTCTGGAGGGGGTCCATGCCTTCCAATCGGAAGCTTTGAAGGCTACGGAAATGCTTCACGGTAGACTGAGCAGCAGCACGTGCACCGCTTATGAGTTGATCTGACTTTTTATCGTCAGAAGCAAGGCGGTTTAGACCCTTTGCGTTGCTGCACACATCTGCTATAGCACCTGCAAAGACATTTGTTGCCTTGATCAGCTCCGCATGGGTGGCGTTTGGTCCATCGGCAATGAAGTTGCTATATGCGGTAGCGAACTCCGTCGCGCTCGATACAGCCTTTTCGACCTGGGACAAAACATAGGTTGGCGATGCATTTTGGTTACCAGCCTGCATCGTCGAATCTAATTCATAGAGGGCATCATCTACTCGTGCAACTCCCGATTGCAGTACCGAATCGATTATCTCGTTGATCTTGTCGAGGTTCGCCATTATTAGAGCATCAATCTGGCCATCTAGAGCCTGGTCTGTATCGCCTTGGTTTTGTTTCAACTCGTTCAGCTCAATCAAAGTCTGGTCCATTCCAGCCTTGTAGACCTCGAGCTCTTCCTCCTTGTCGCGGAGTAGCTGCTCAAGATCCGAGCTGCCATCCCGTACCTTGGCTTGGGCCTCCTCCAAGGCGCGCGATTTGGTTCGCAGAGCTTCTTCCAAATCTGCCATTTCTCTGTTGTACTTGGAAAGCATAGTAGACAGCTCATTGCCTTTGCTTCGCTCTAGGTTGTCGGCCCTGTCGTTCGCCATGCGCAATTCTCGCTTGAGCTTTTCGACCTCGTCCTTATTGCTACCCGTCACCCTATCCTTATCATGAAGTGCTCGGTCTCGCTCCCGAATCATATCCGCCAATTCGAGATTCTTCGTCTTGATTTCACGCTCGAGCTTCTCGCGCCTGTCGATAGCTTCCTGAGCCGATGCTGCCTTCAGCTGAACGGTCTTGAATTTCTGAAGGAGATCGAGATGTTCGTGCCGTAATTGCGAATAAAGCTTCGCTAAAGCCTCGTACTTGGTTCGCCACGTATTCACCTGCTCCTGCAATGCTCGAATTTGGTCATCCTTGCTGTTTATCTGCTGGCCAAAATTGTTCTGGATTTGCGCCAATTCTCCCTCGAGCGCCTTCACTCGTTGATCGTATTGCTGCAACATTAGCTGGTCGCGCTCGTATTGCGCTCTTGCGTTTAGGTTCTCTTGCTCAAGCTCGGCTAGTCGCCCCTGTGTTTGCCATTGGGCTTGCTGAGCCATCAATGCTTCTTGTTCCATTCGTTGCTGCTCTGCTAAACGTCTCTGCTGCTCCTCAAAGTCTCGTTGGGCCTGGAGTTGTGCGTCTTGCTGGGCACGAAGAGCTGCTGCCTGCCGCTCTTGTAAGACCCTTTGCTGTTCTTCGTACTCCTTATTCTGTCGATCGATCTCACCCTGCCAAAACTCGGCAATCTCGTCGGGCTCCTCAGACCTAGGTTGACGCACAGGCGTCGGTTGGCGCTCGATCTCCTGCTTTGGGCGAGCTGGGAGTGCAGGCGCGTTCTCGTCCTCCGCGAGCAGGTTGGGCGGATCTTGCGGTAGTTTCGGGATAGTGATCAAACTGGTCAGGTAACGCAAGTTGGAACATTCGTAATAGAACTTCACTAATCGATAATGTTGCGCATCGTAGCGTTGCCTGAGGGGTTCCAACGCATCGTTATCTCCAGTTGCTATGTACATTGTTAGCCAAAACCCCACTAAGATATTTACGTAGGACGTACTAGAATGCATAGCTCGTAGCATGCTCGTGATGAACTTGTAGATTCCATAACTCTCCTGTACCAAAGGAACAATAGCCGAAATCCTACACTCGTTGTTGCCCACATTTCGGAAATGCGAGAAAATCAGTTTCTGGAACTGCTCAATCTTGTCCTGGAGGGACATGAGGTCGGTAATAGTCTCGTAGCCTTCATTCGGATCATTAATCGCTTTCAAGCTAACATATTCCTCGTATTCGAAGGTGCCGTTGAACTCAGGGTGTTGCTGGTGAAAGGATAGCTTCGCAGACAGGAAGTAGACGTATTCTCGGATCAGGGGACCATAGCCACGGACACCCTCGCCGGCCAGACCTCTGTTTAGACTCTCAATCCATGGTCTATTTGCCATAGCCTCTCTCAAGGTCTGGGGGTGCCCCTCCTGCAGGACTCTGTGGATGGTGATCAAGGCCTTGAATGTTTGTACTTCGTCGGCAAGAATGGGCTGCCTACAACGATATCCCCAGTCAGCTCTTGTCTACGCATATTCTAACCTCTTTCCACATACACTTTCATACCAGCCCAGAAGGACTGCGAGGACTTGTGGTCCCATGTGTAGACGATGCAACTTCGCACATGTTTTCGTTTCGGCGCAGTTTCTTCCGCATTGGTAGCTTTTCTGATGTTGATAGCGAGCTCGGCTTCGGATCTATAGAGCTGATGGTTAGTAGGGTAACTGGGAATAGGTAAATCCATGATGGAAATAGGTACAAATTGCGGATCTACGGGATCTTAGGAAAGCAAGTTCGCAAAAAACAAAGTACGCACTTTGTATGATCAAGACTACGGATGGTAGCCATCGTGGATGATTTACTAGTTGTTTGCTTTTGAGAAGTGACGTTTGGTCTGTTACAACCCAAACAAAGGAGTTATCAGCGATGGGATGAAGCTTCCGAGGTTGACTTATAGCTCCTCTTAAGCACAGCGCATTTCGTCCACTCGGTATTCAGAAAGGTATTATGGTAAACTCGAGTCACGAAGATATTAGAGTGATATTGAAGTAAAGTTGATATTTTGATGTTTCAAGTTGAAAGAAAATAAATAAATAAAATCAGTTGCCTAAGTTGTGTGCAACGTCAGCGATCTCGAAATCACAACTTCCACTCAGTGGAGTTAATTAAGCCAAAGAATCGATTCGAGGCTGACGCAGCTGTTGGTGCTTGGGCTCTTGGAAGCTTGCAGGTGGTCTTTGGGAAGATTTACGATTATCGGATAAGTTACGAAGGGGACATGGGGTTTTAAGTGGGTCTTCAATAGCACCAGGCACCGAGTTTTTCCCGACGGACGATCTGTGGCAGTGTGGGGTCTTGGCCGCCACATAACGCGTGGCAAGCCTTATCCCCCCCTCTTACATAGTTTAGATGAATATCCTGGTTATTACAGTTTTGAGTATAGATAATGCATCTATGAGCTTTTTATGACGAAAGCTTCAATCTCTAATCATAGCTCCCACTTGATTGATAGCTTCGTTCTAGAAAGTGCAGACTCTAAATCTCTGTACTGCTAATGTTAAATCTTGATGAATGAGCCTTTTGGCTCACTATACAACACTGAGTGACTTCACACATACCCAGCGCATTCTATTTCAACATGCGCGCCACTACAGCATGCCTGGCCAAGGGCTTCTGGGCCCGTAGCATCGATGAATTCAAGCGCCTTTCGAATATAGGTATATATATACACATCATCCATCATACCCTGCACTTCCGATACTAATTCAGTATAGCAATCAAAATGGAAGGCATCAAAGGACCATCCGGTCCAATGCAGCTCCACAGCTTCCACGAGCCCGACTCCATCAACGACTGCAAAGTGATGAGCGACGCCGACATGGGGGGTTTCTCCAAAGTCTCTCTGGACTGGATACCCGGCGCCGAGCACGACAACCCCAACGGCCACGCGCGCTTCCACGGCAGCATATCGACGACGCTCCCCCCGAACCGACCGCAGATCCAGCGATCCGGGTACGCCGCGTGGCGGACGAAGGACCGGAAGGCGACCCTGTTCGGGCGCTCGCTCTGGAACATCGACATGTACACGTACCTGGCCATGCGCATAAAGTCGGACGGGCGCAGCTACCTGGTCAACGTGCAGACGGAGTCCGTCGTGCCCACGGACCTGCACCAGCACCGGCTGTTCGCCAAGCGCCCCGGCGAGTGGGAGACGGTGCTGATCAAGTGGAACGACTTCGTGCGGACGAACCACGGCTATGCCGTCGAGCCCCAGACCGAGATCCTGCGCCAGAAGGTCCGCTCCGTCGGCGTCGGCTTGACGGATCGGGTGACCGGCCCCTACGACTTGAGTGTAGAGAGGATCTGGGCGACGAATGATATGAACGAGGTCGACGACCACCACGTGGAGCCGCCTGTTGCTAGGGAGGGACAGCTGAAGAATAAGCAGGGCCGACAAGTTAACTGGAACGATAAATGAGCATCATAGGACTGTTCAGTGTCTTGGGCATTCACGGGGCTCGGTGAACAGTCAAATATCATTGGCTATCTATTCCATGGGATGAATAGGCTTCCTACACTGTAGCAAACATAGCAACATTATTATTGCGGTGAATTGGACGCAATGGGTGGAAGGATCATGGGACCACGGATAAGCCTATTCAAAGAAGACGAAGCGACGACAGGCATCAAAAGGAGTAAGAGGAAGAATGCTAGTCTAGGTGCACAATGTACAAATTAAGAATCCTCAATCATTCATCTTTTTAAGGCTACTTCAACTCGCACAGGAGCAAGAAAAAGGGGTGGGCTTAAGTCCTTACCCCTGAATCCTACTTTTGACTACCAGCCATGATAAATTTCTAGAACGAGTAGTAACAAGCTTAGTGACTAGTAAGCTGTGGGCTGCCAAGCACCCATAGTTTCTTTTTGTAAGTTTACTTCTACCATGTCTGTGGCACTTGAGTACTAGAATAACCAGAGAATGGTTGTACGAAGGGGAGCTAGGTGGCTACTATATCGTGAGTCCAGACCAAATCACATTGGTATCATGATTAGCAATATCATATTCATACAACTGAAAGGGGTTACTGTTACTAAATTTTATAGGGAGTGTTGGATTGACAAGGTAGGGAAGATAGTAATTGCAATTACTACTTATGGTTGTGGGTATTACGATATGTAGTCGTTGATCTAAGGTTCTGGTTCAAGTAGAAGTCTGAACGCTACAGCTAAGCTACCTATTTATAAGGAAACTGGATTTTCCTCATTTGACTTGGTTGCCCAGTTAATCAGTTGTCTAGATCCCCAGTTGCCTTGCTGCCTTGTTCCCTCGTTGCTTTGTTGGTTGACGATGTTATTACTGTACCAACAGGGAGCATTGCGAGTGTAGGTCCAAATCGTTTTGAATCCCTCCGTGGCTACACTCTCACAGTCACTCGTCCATAAATAGATATAGCCTTGCAACCTGAGTCCAGTCACAGAAGTCTAAGAACGGTAGTCTCTCCCAACGCACAGCAGCTACGCACTCGCATCTTCTCCCCTTGCCTCCAAACATTCATTCATAAATCCAGGCCAGCACCACAGAACAGCTCTCGAAATTTCCTCTCCCCATCCTCGCAGCAAAACCCGAATACACCAACTACAAGGTACACAACGAAAACCACTCTCCTCTCTATTATCGCCAACAGCACAAACACCCACAACCACGGAGCAAAGCAAAGCAACATGTGCACGCAGTACTACAAGGCGGACTACTGCAGCTTCAGCAGCCACTTCATAACGGTCGGGGTCCCGTATCTCGTCTCCCACTGCCGCACCGGTCACATCAACCACTATTACCACGGCAAGCCGTCGGGCACCTGCCCCGAAGGGCTCACAACGGGCTCGTGCCACAGGGGCACCATCGTCAAAAAGTGCCAGAAGTGTGTGGCTATGGATGGAGGAATAAAATGAGAAAAGACGCGATAGACATATGTACACATATGGTAGACCAAGTTCGGCTGTGACCTACGCATACACACAACTAGACCTCGATCTTGGACCAATATGGACTCTTGTCATCTGAATGCTACCAACTAGCGATGTAGTCTATCTCTGCTCGTGATGGCTTCAGGGACAATGAATAGATCTGTTTAACCCAGGAGGGCATACCTTGAAGTATGAGAATATCTGAATTGTGAAACTTGTGATTGTCTGTTGAAAGTAATTTAGTATATCTCTTATAATTCCCTCTGGCCTAAGTTAGCATAAGTGGATATTGGCAGAGCGACTCCCGGTGATATCTTATAAGCTCGTACCTGCTTACTCGTCCGTAGTTTGTATACCGAGAGATGCTGGATATCTTTAAATCCTAAATTCCCTGGGGTGTTTAGGGGACACTAACTGATGTATAGACCAAGTAGCAAAACAAATATCACGAAGTAACACAAACTGCCGAAATTTCATCATAAATTATCTCATAATAGTTGGCCCAAGCCTCTCTTCATATCTCCATGCGCGCAGCATCTCTGCGTATCGCCAAGTACGCTGCCGCGTAATCATTCGCGAGCACATTATCTCCTGACACCTTCATGATCGTGGCCTTCTTGGCCATCATCTCACACTGCTTATTGATATCTTCAACGCTTGAGTAGTGGTTGAAGGATTTCTCGATTGCTTCCACCGCTTTGGTCATAAATTCCCTTCTCTTGTTGGACTTTGGAGGCATCTTGCCCGCCATGCCCATGTTAGCGTCTCCGAGATGCGAGTACAACTTTGCCGTCATTATCGAGTTCTCGCACTCGAGGCTGCGGGGCAGCACCGCATTCAGTAGTCGAATAGCCGGGTCGAATTCGCCGAGCGAATTTAAGATGTTTGCGATCGCCCCGATCGCGGGCCAGAGATAGGGGATGAGGCGGGTACGCCAGGCGACGTTCGCTGCTCGTACAGCGATGGAAAATCCCTTCTGCGGTCGGCCGCACTTGTCAAGTAGCTCGGCTTTGAGGAGGAGAAGTCGAACACGTAGGGCGATGTCTTTATTCTCATCTCGAAGCTCTGATACCATCTTCTCCACTTTGTTGAAAGCCTGGTCGAGATTGCCTCTGCGGACGAGGCATTCCACGTGGAGATTGTCGATCACAAACGCAAGATCGGGCTCCAGGTCTTCGTTCTTAGACTGAAGAAGTTGCGAAAGTAATAGCTCTGCTCCATCGAGATTGTTTCGATAGAGGTCCCGTCTCAATTTTATGATGCCTCGGAACTTATGCCAGTACTGACTCGGTTTCCAAGCTCGGAGGGAGTTAGCCTCCATACCTTCCAGTATTCCGAGCGCTTCATCGTACTTTCCCCTGAGGGTCAGCATCGAAGCTCGACGACTAGTCACCTTCAACTCGTCGTCGAAGATAGAATTGCGGGCATGACATCGAAGGAATACTTCGCAGGTAGTCACCGACATGTAAGAGATCCCTAACCTGTCCCACAATGCTATGTTGATCGATAATTGAGAACCGACCATGTTCTTCATGTTGCGCTCGACCAATATCTGAGAACTTCTGACAAGATTCTCGATAGCCGTAGCTATATTTTCGCCATTCGAGAGGGTCATTTTTGCTTCGCTCATGAGTGCGGAGCTCCACAACGTCCACATGCCCGTCTCCTTTGCCCTGCTTCGAAGAAATGCTAAAGACTCCTTGCCTGTACCTAGCATGCTACTTGACTCCAACTCCTTGGTTACTTCAGGGTGTGCTCGACCGAAATGGAAAAGCCAATTGAGGGCAAAATTTAAGCATGTCATATCTCGATTTTCCCTGGCGGTGGAGACGGTTTCCAGCATTGTCGCAATTGCCTCCTTGTAGCACCCAAAGTCTGCTTGCAGCACCGCTAGGTTCATCAGCGCATACTGGTAGAAGGACCTGTCTCTGTTCTGCATTGTGTAGTCGAAGTATCGGTGCAGATAGTCAAATGATGTCGAATAGTCCCCTGCTCTCCACGCATCTAAGTAGCTTAGGTAATGAGACAAGCTTGGTATCATGAAGCTATCATTAAGGAGGTCGTGAAACTGGTGTTGTATCTCGATAGGTATTCGATTTCCGTACTTCTGCATCTGCTCGATCTGGAACTCCAAAAGTTTCTCGATATCATCTGTACTCACGGGTAGGGTCGAATTCGGGTCATCTCTGAGCATATCGCCGTAGGCTACGGAGGCAATCGCCTCTACCCCTAGGCCCCAGTCACTCTCTCCAGTCAATAAGACTTGATCGAAACTGAGTCGCTGGAATGCCGGTGTCTTCTTTCGGTAATACGATGCTGTGGTCTGGCGATATCTGACGAAATCCTTCCATAGTTCCGAAGCATCATGAAAACGCAGCCTAGTAAATTCAAGTTGGGATCTTCGTACGAAAGCTCCAAACGGCGAGCTGCGGGAGAGCACTATGTTTTCCGGATCTGGGAGTGGATTGTTTTCCATCACGTCTCGGCGGATCTCCTCTTTTGTTTTTGCTAACAAGCTTGTGCAGCCTTCAAAGAACTCATGTAAGGCATGTAGTGAGTCGATCTTCCATAGCCTGTCCAAGAACACATACCACAGATTTCGACCAGGCATGCCAGAAGCGGCAGTGTGTGGTGTCAAGACTTTTTCAAAGTCTGCAATAGAGATGACTAGGCTGACAGTGGTTTCGGCGCGTTTCCATCGACTCTCAGAGCTGGCAGAGGTTGGTGCGCTATCAATTAAATGAGAAGTGATAAAGGAGAGTACGTCGACAATGGAACCCATTGGTACAGCCTTATTTATGTATAGCTCCATGAGAGCAAGGAGGCCAATTTTGGCCGGATTGAGAAATCGAGACATGGTGCTGCTGGTTGTCTATAGTACACAGCTGCAGGAACTCGGATATCGTGAATTTATCCACGTTTGTTTATCGTTGTCGGCTTAGCTTTCATAGAAGCACTCGATTTGCGAATAGCCATAGCTACCTGGTGGCCGATCTCATGAGGTTGTTGCGGGGATAATTGAAAAGGTGAAAAAGTAAAAAGGAAAAACATAAAAAAACTGGCGAAAATGGTGGGAATCGTCTTTCGTCGCATGCACTTTCCGTTATTTCAAACACAAGACTGAAATTGTTGACAATAAACACTGCTTTCCTTTAAGATTATTTCTATGTTGTGAATGCTGCTGCTTCTTAATCCATAACGCGTGGTGGAGCTTGGGCCGTGTTAAGTGGTTCCGCTTTTTGTACGAACATATGCATACATACACGTGTATATACATAATTACTTAAGCAAGATGTATAGCGGATTGAAATTTATGCATTTAATAGAACGGCCATAAACCTACATCAAAATAAGCATTGGTTAAGACTTGCCAAGGTAGTATTCATGAATTGGTGAGTTAGGAGCCCCTTCATTATTGGCATTTGGCTTATGTTCGAGAACTTAAATTCTATTGCGAATAATGCTCGGTCCCATGAGAACTAAGAAAACAAGAATGGTACAAAAGAGCCAGCATATACGTATATTTGTCGTCATCAAGACGACCCTGAATCTAGACGAAGACGTATGGGAATCTCGTTACCGTTATGCTGGCACTGAGGCTTGTGCGTTCTACGACCCTGACAACCGATTAAAAAATACACATACCTATATGTGGTATCGGCATCCGCAACCACGAGAACGGGACATGGTTGACAGATTCAACTGCAAAAGGGATTGCTGCCTTGGTCATCATCTCAGCCTTACGATAGCCGCCCGAGTCTGTTGCCGCCATGTTGCATTGATGCTTGAGTGAAAGTTTGTGCTCAACCAAAAATTTGACGTTCTAAATAGGTAGCTAGTAAAGAATTCTTGCTAATTTGATATAGGCATCACCAAAGCACCTCGGCAGGCACGTTGTGGTCATCCGTCGGCAAATATTAACCGGAGACTTCAGAATTATTAAACTCATTGCCACGAGAACCAGTGCTGATTCAATAAGAATGGGAGGTGAATACGTATCGCATAGCCATTTCGTCGTACGACACGGTATCCCCCTCCCATCACCGAGAACATGTCCATTTCTCCATTGACCTACTTTCTGATGTTCATAACGCCTTAGATAGTGATGTGTGCCTGCTTTGATACGACACCTAGCATCTTATCAAAAAGACTGGATCTTAGCAGAAGTTGTTCCTTGGGGGTGGTACGAGCATCATCCAACTCAAGTATAAAAGGGGTGTCTTGTCCCGTGGTTGTCTATTCCGATATAGAAAAGTCGGAAGAACTAGTAGAACCCCAGGTACAGGATGACTTTCCGATGAAACATTGAAAAGACGATTCGGGTTACCCCAGATTTAAGACTTTCAATAGATACGTATTCCGTACCTAGCCTACTATGTACATAGCGTAGATATGATGTTTTCGACAGGACGGAGGCACCCGAGAAGTAAGTCTGAAAACACGGCAGAATCTGAAGTTATTGATGTCATAAGCAATTTGGATAAATACCTACACTAATCGAAAGCCTATTTTTCTCTTTTCCTATTGGCGAATTATGCTGAGCCAAGTTCAGCCTAACCCAGCTAGAAGTAGCGTAAATGTAGGGGTACTACGTAGTGCAAACAGGGTTTCCTATCGCACAGAAGGGCGTCGAATTAAGTGCTCCCAGTGCGCCCTCCGTAAGAATAACACTGTAGGATTAGTGTCCCCTGGATGCCTACTTAGGTAGCTTATACAGATCATAGTGAGCGTTAAGTCCCAATCGGGTGTGTGGGGGATATAAAATATACAGTGCATTACAGTGTTGTTGGTACAGGCTACGCACTGGGGGCACTTAATCTGACGTCCTTCTGTCGCAGTCATTCCAGCCCCTCCAGCCCCTGAAGTCGGTGTTTTTCAGCAGGTAAGGGCCCTTAAGGCCTCCCGAAGGCAAAAACATCCGACCAATCAAAGGCGATGTTTAACTGACCGCTGGGTTACACTGGAGTTGTCTAATGCAGGGAGCCGGACAAGCTCAAAACCCCTTGTCCTATCAGATCCGGACCGACCCCCTGCCTTTTCATTTTTCGGGTAAGTGGAGAATGACGCGGATCGTCAAGCGCTTGTGGACAAATCATTTAGCACGAACAATCGCGATCAGGAACGTAACCTCAACCAATTCACCAACCGGCGTTTGAGCATCAAGAAATTCTCCATATCAAGCTTATCTACATTGTCAATTCAACTGGTAAGTCTCCAACAATATGGATTAACGATTGTACGATTCTAGCATGATTCACGGCCTTAAGCAAGCCACGATGACAAAGTGCTTCTCTCGCCATTTGGAACTAGCACGAAAACTAGAAATCGGACCATCTCAGGGGTAAAAAGGTAAGTGACGATAAATCTTGCATAAACTTGGTGATCTTCCCTCGGTGATCGTCATGTAATATTCAGTGCTTTTTCATTCTACCCGTCCTGCCCATCTACACTCGAGGAGCTCAATTTCAACTATTCTCCTTCAGGTGATACATCGAACGAATATCGTTGTTGACAACTAGTTCTTCCTAGGGTCAAAAGCTGGCAGTTGGCCCAAGTGTCAATAATAACATAACAACTTACACTCTACACTTTTCTCTTTTCGCAAAACCACCACCATCTTGGGCAACTTTTCATTCTGAAAAGTACTTTACATTCTTTCATCATTCCCCCCATTCCAAAAAAATACTGGAGCCAATTGAGTCTACAACTATTTCCAGTCACCCATCGTTTAACTTTGGTCATTTCATTCACTCCCTGTTCACAAACGTTTTGCCGGTAGACTAATCTACATCGCCAAACGCAACACGTCAGTCCATCTACCGAACAATCGCGATTCCTATAAAATAGGTAGGGCAATATATCACAACGAATTGATACCCCACACTTTCCTTGTTTGGCAAATTTCAACTTTCTCGGCTACCGGTCTAGCCTCCCATTTACCAAGGTTATCTTCGCGGCGACAAAGGGGATAATCATAGTGTATGTACCTCCGGGGCATCACACTGCTGCACTTAGTCTCTCAACTACTCCCTTGTTCATATCATTCATTACAATAACGACACCAAGGACAAAAATCACCTTCGACTGTCAAAGAATCGGATCACCTGCGGCCTTATTCCCTTGATTGTTCTCGAACACAATGCATTCATAGGGATTTTACGTCAATCACGTTCTTTGCCTTCGAGGGTTCTGGATTATAGAACGAATCGCCTTTTCTCGACTATAGATTCTCCTTGTCCGCCCTTCGCCCTTCGGCCCCTCGATTCGCGGGCTGCTATCATTCATTTGGAAATATCATCTATCATTCATCACTCATACCGGACACTACTATCAGTCGGTACTTACGAATCATGTCGTTAATAAGGCGCCGGATCGCCGCCATCGGGCCATTTACACCAACAGCGATACTTGCACTTCGGGATGCCGATGCTGTCACGGGAACAACAGAAGAAGATGCGGTCCCTGCTATATCGACCATTGCCCCATTCGCCACATCCCTCAATGGCGTTGATCAGCCTGGTAACATGTTATTCAAGGAAATGTTGTGGTGGACATTGGGTGTAATGGCACTCATAGTACTTACCATTCGCCTTTTCGAAATAGGATGGACCAAGCTACGTCATGTCTCGGCGATGTCAGCCCCAGCTGACAAGCAAGGTTACTGGAAGAAATCGCAGTGGAGTTGGATGCCGACCTTGAAGAGGAATCTTATCTATGCGCCTCTGTGGACGAAGCGACACAACCGAGAACTCAAGCTGTCTTCCGCGGTTAGTATGGGCACATTGCCGTCCCGTCTTCACTCCGTCGTTCTTGGCATATACTTGATAAGCAACGCCACCTACATGTTCTACGAAGACTGGACCCAGGAAAATTCTTACTCTCTGGCCGCCGAGATTCGAGGGCGCTCAGGTACGCTGTCCGTCGTCAACATGGTACCTCTTATCATCTTAGCTGGCCGAAACAACCCCCTTATCGGTTTACTAAGGGTCAGCTTCGATACTTACAATCTACTCCACCGATGGATGGGTCGCATAGTCGTCATTGAAGCTGTCATACATACGATCGCCTGGGCCTATGTCGCAGTCGCCGCTGATGGATACGATGGCATGAATTTCAAGTTAATTCACGACAGCTTTCTTGCCTCTGGTTTCGCTGGAACAGTAGCCCTTGTTATCTTACTCGTCCTTTCCGTCTCCCCGATCCGACACGCTTTCTACGAAACGTTCCTCAACTTCCACATCGTTTTGGCCTTCGTCGTTTTTGCCATGACTTGGATGCACTGTGCGACAGCGTCCCTTGCCGGTGGTCTGCCTCAACTTCCATGGATGATGGGAATATTCGCGATTTGGGTTGGGGAACGTCTAGCCCGCGTGTTCCGCCTCGGCTATAACAACTGGTCGAAAAGGGGCGGTTTCACTGAAGCTGTGGTGGAACATATGCCTGGTGATACAACTCGAGTTACAATGCACCTGCCTCGATACGTCGACGTTAAACCGGGAACACATGCCTACATCCGCTTTATGGGGATCAAGTCTTGGGAAAACCATCCATTCTCTGTCGCCTGGGTTGAGCATCACCCTGATGCGGATGAGGCTAGACTCGGCGAGAAGGCCTGTAGCGAGTCTGAACTAAAGCGAGGTACTACGTCGGTTTCGTTTATCATCGGCGCTCAAACCGGGTTTACTCGGGAACTCTACAACCGAGCGCTCCGAGGAGGACCCAACCCTATCCGAATGAAAGCCGCAATGGAAGGCCCTTACGCCGGCCATCACTCGCTGGAGTCATACGGTCATGCGGTGCTCTTCGCCGGTTCAACTGGTATCACGCACCAAATCTCACACATCAAGCCATTAATCGAAGGCTTCAACGAAGGTACGATTGCGACAAGGCGCGTAACACTGGTATGGATAATACGTGACACCGAGTCGTTGGAATGGGTACGACCGTGGATGGACGAGATACTGAGGATGCCGAGACGAAGGGATATCCTCAACATACGCCTTTTCGTTACGCGACCGAAGAACACAAAAGAAATACACTCCACGTCCACGACAGTCCAGATGTTCCCCGGACGACCCAGCATCCCCACACTCCTTAAGAAAGAGGTGGAGGAACAGGTTGGTGCTATGTGTGTCACAGTCTGTGGTCCCGGTGCCCTGGCAGACGATGTGCGACAAGCAGTTCGCGACGTGCAGGACGAGAGTTCCGTGGTCGACTTTGTCGAGGAGAGTTTCACATGGTAAACGGTGATGGAAATTGAATGGGGAAAGATGATTGGGCTATCGAACAAACCTGCATTTTATGGATTGAGGGTATTGGTAGCCTTACTGACGGGACAAAATACCAAACGTGGGGGACCATCATTGCAAATTTTCTAGCCAGGCGTTCAAGGATTTGAGATTAGGAGGGATTCCCACGTTGTGAAATACTAAATGGTTTTAAGGGGAGGATACCAATGCCGAAACGATTCGCATCGTGAGGCTAAAGGGGTTCGCTGTACATTCATGAACCACAATTTGCAAGCAGCATCTGTCTAATACAGACGTTCATATGTCCATATCAAATTCATTTGCTTTGATCCAATTAAATCTGCCAACCCTTTTTTGTTGTGAAGTGTTTCCTTGTTCTGAAGGCGTAACATGGACGAGTCTAGAATTACTATGTAGAAGCAGGAAGTTATTCTCGTCAACGTTCTTGCAGGCAAACCTACATACAGCAATATAATGGACGGGATCACAGCTGATATGCAACTAGGGTATCTATATAGCTATTGGCTTAAGATTAGGTATCTCATCCCGCCTCATGCTATCAATATACAGTCAGACCTGGCCATAGCGAATACCTTGCATAACGAATATTCGCCATAACGAATTTATCTACGGTACACAACGATTTTGTATGTAATTTAACGAATTTCTTTCCACAACGAAATTCGTTAGATATTTCAACTCACCACCAAAAAAATTCGTTATGGCCAATATACTTTTTCGTTTAAAGCATAATATAAGGCACAATATGAAGGAAATATTACTTATTACATAGCTCAATCAGGATCAAAGTATAGGTACAAGTAAGTATATGGGATTTCCTACTAAATTCATGTATATAGTACTTTCATTCCATAACGAATATTCGCCATAACGAATCCAAACCCGTGTTTTTATTAATTCGTTATGGCCAGGTTTGACTGTAGGCGCTTTGTGGGTTAGGTATGACACAAACTTCGTTAGATGCACATCCACGCCTTATTTTCAATTGGACGCCCCGTGTTAGTTGCCCGTCTTGCTTGTACACGCGCGTAACGCCACATTCATGCTTTATAAATGCATTTACAAGGGGCGAAAGTCACCAGACTGCGGGGTTACTTTGCATGAGGCAAGAGGTAGGGGACACCCCACCTTCGTCTAAAGGAGTCTAACATAATTAGTTTCGTAAACGGAATGAAATTTTTATTAAAGAAATAGTTCCCGAGGTCGTCAAGGCGCGCCTTGTATTTCTGACTCATGGGTTTGAACTAAAAAAATAATTATTAAGAAAGCCTATAGCCTTGAAAACAAAGAACGTCAGATTCTCTTTTCACATTCTAAAATTCCTATTTTTTCCCCCCGGTGATCCCACCTTCACCTCTGCGTCATACCTTCGGTTCCAACTTCCTACTCATCGCAAAGCCCCCAAAGCCCCGCGTTGTGCATCATCATGCCGATGTAAGTTGCACATAACTGTCAGAATCTAAAACAAACAATATATATATATAATACTCCAATTGGGCCAATATAGGGTCAGATTCGTGTCAGGCTAACGTCCAATTCATGTCACAGGCTCAAGGATCCTTCCAAGAAGTACAAGAAGTTTACTCCTTTAATCGTCCCGAATCGTCAATGGCCATCTAAGACAATTGAGAAGGCCCCGAGATGGCTTGCAACCGACTTAAGGGATGGCAACCAAAGCTTGGTTGACCCAATGGTTTGTACATAGCTATTCCTAGCTTATACCAACATGGCCTGACACTTTTTACCTTAGAATGGTGATGAGAAATGGAGATTCTTCAAGATGTTAGTCGACCTTGGCTATAAGGAGATCGAGGTGTCCTTCCCCTCAGCGTCGCAAACCGATTTCGACTTCACGAGGCGCCTGGTCGAAACCCCTGGCGCTGTACCTGATGACGTCTGGTTACAGGTCCTGGCGCCATGTCGTGAAGATCTGATCCGCCGCACTGTTGACTCCCTCAAGGGTACTAAGAAGGCCATCTTACATATTTACCTCGCGACGAGCGAATGCTTCCGGCGCATTGTGTTTGGCTTCACCGAAGAAGAAAGTCTCGAGAGAGCGGTAGCATGCGCCAAGTATGCTCGCTCTATCACCAAAGATGACCCTGAACAAGCTGGCACGGAATGGGCTTTCGAATTTAGTCCCGAATGCTTCTCGGATAGCAGCCCCGAATTTGTTATCCGGGTCTGTGAAGCCGTTAAAGCTGCATGGGAGCCTTCTGTTAAGAACCCTATCATCTTCAACCTTCCAGCAACCGTCGAGATGTCGACACCAAACGTCTACGCTGACCAGATCGAGTATTTCTGCACTCACATCAGTGAGCGAGAGAAGATATGCGTTTCGCTCCACCCACACAATGACAGGGGATGTGCTGTTGCCGCCGCCGAGTTGGCACAGATGGCTGGAGCTGACCGTGTGGAGGGGTGTCTCTTTGGAAATGGCGAGCGGACCGGGAACGTCGATTTAGTCACCCTAGGCTTGAATCTCTACACCCAAGGAATTCACCCGAATGTCGACTTCTCTGATCTGAATCGTGTCGTAGACACCGTCGAGATTTGCAACAAGATCCCCGTCCACCCCAGAGCACCGTATGGTGGTTCTCTTGTCGTCTGTGCCTTCAGTGGCTCGCACCAAGATGCCATCAAGAAGGGGTTCATGACCCGAGAACAAGAAGGCAAAGCATACGAAGACGAGTGGCAGTTGCCATACCTTCCTCTCGACCCACAGGATATTGGCCGCACATACGAGGCCGTCATCCGTGTCAACTCGCAAAGTGGCAAAGGCGGTGCTGCTTGGATCATCTTGCGCAAGCTCAAGCTCGATCTTCCTCGTGGCCTACAGATTGCGTTTAGTAAGGTGGTTCAAAAGAAGGCGGACCAGTTGGGAAGGGAGCTTCTATCAGCTGAAATTACCGACTTATTCGAGCGTACATATTTCCTCCAGGAGCACCCCAGATTCAACATCGTTGATTACTCTATCTCGTTTGACCGATCATCATCTCCTGCCCCGCCGTCAGCTGGTAGCGCACAAGACACGAGGAACCTCTCGCGCGTTTTCGAGGGCATCGTTACTATTGACGGACAAGAATACCAGCTTCGAGGTCGTGGCAATGGCCCAATCTCATCCCTGGCAAATGCTTTGAAGAGTGTAGGCATCGATCTAGATGTTGCCGACTACAAGGAACACGCCATAGGAGGCGGCCGAGAAGTCAGGGCAGCTACGTACATAGAATGCACGGCTTCGGGCACGTCGCAGAAAGTCTGGGGTGTTGGTATACATGAGGATGTGGTACAGAGCTCTCTTATAGCCCTCTTAGGTGCGGCAAGCAACGTAAGTTTTCCACGTATAACAATTATCAATTGCTCATATCTGACAATATGCCCCAAACAGTTCATCCTGAGCCGACCTGGAAGCCCCATCCTATCGAAACATGCGCCACAACGTAGCTTTAGTCAGGAATTGGATCTGAATAACGGTGATCTGAAGGTACCGTCTGTCACAAATGGAAGCATCAAGGCTCACGACACCCCATCCAAGACAATCAAAGCTTTAGAAGCAAAGGCAAATGGGATGTAAATTGATAAAATAATGATGAAAAGATTGCAATATCGGGACGAGAAGGTGTCTAAAAAAGCATGTGGTCCGTTATCTCCAGGCATACTTGATTCGGGTTTTGGCAATGTTGTCCGGTATAGGTCTTCTCGTACTAGGGCTCAATTGTCGGTGTGCATTTTCTGCATTAAAACGAGGCGCTTGAGTATTTCACAACTTTACCCCGATTGCATCTACAATAAAAGCATATACGATTACGAGATAAAACTGAAAGATTTGAAAAACTCATTTCTCAGATCAATACTAAGATAAACGTATACATCAATGTATTGAAAGATATCGTGGCTGATGAGCTACCCACTTACCCCTTTTCACCAATTTTACTTTATTGAATTTTGAAGAACAAAAATATTGTCAGAATAGGGGTAGAGGGGTTCGTAGCGTGCAGCCTAGGTACCCGTGACCTAAGCACCAAGAGCAGCAACAGCAAGCAGCAAGAAGATAAAGGATTAAACTGGGGACCTTGGCTACCTAGGTAGACGAATGCGGGGAAGCATGACGGGAAGAACTCACAATCCGCATTCCGATTTCGCAAATATGTGAAGTGATTACTAGGGCTTAAAAGTGTGATTATAGGCAGTAAATAGGATGTATGTAAAATCGATAAATCACCCATGATTGCATAGGTACATAGGTATAACTGCAGTACTTGAGTAATAGATGCCTTGTAGGCATAGATGGGCAGGTACGGCTTCTACTAGGCTGCCGCATTGTAGCCTATGCGCTTCCACTGAATGTAAGGTTATTATGACCTGTAGGGCCTGAACGAATCAGGTCTCCCCACTATGGGGGTGAGATTTTAGGGCATTCGGATTGCCGTTCTCTAACGCACTCAAGTACATAGGTACCTATGTATGCATGTATACGTAAATAATATGTACCTGTCAGGTGTCTCACCGTTTCTTTGGACCGTGCACACACCTCTTTTTTTTGACCTTGGTCCATTTTCTCGAGAAAAGAATCGAACATTTCTTTTTTACTGCCACGAAACCTGCCTCTACTTATTACTTTACTTACCTTTACCATTTACTTAACTAAAATAACTTTTTCATACCTCACTCTAACACGCTCATTTGGTTCTAGCTACCCTAGATAGAAGTCTGGTACCTTGTAAGTGCACTTTTCTTACTCATAAATTCCCAAGTCGTCTTTCATTCCGGAAACAAAGCAGTGCAGAAAAAAAAGGTACCTAAGTACGAAGTAAGTGGTGGCTCAATCAACACTGGAACCTTTTTTTGAATTTCGCGTCTTCTGGCAAATTCATCTTTAAAGTTTACAGTTTACGGTTACCCTAGTCACTGTATTTGTACTTTATTTTTTGGAGGTAGCAGCAGCAGGCTCGTGATTGTCAACAAAATAAATAAGGGACCCGCTGCATCACTCCGCCTACCTCGTTAGGTTTATTAGGGAACCAGAAAAAAAAAGGTCGCTACTGGGGGCGCACTGCAACTACCCACCGACGACTTCTACATTTCTACATCTTTACATTTTGACATTTCTACACTTCTACATTTTTTCACCGTTCTCCCAAAAACTTTCCTTCAACTTCCTCCGCTAGACAAAAACTTCTTTTTTTTTCTGTTTCGGATCAGTCTTAATAACAACCCAAGAAGCATTCTCGTGCTTTCTAGGAACTATTCACTGGACCTATTATCAAACCATCCGACCTTCTTCGTCCACCCATAACGAAAGAAAAACCCCCCATTCGATTAAATCCTTACCTTGCCTTACCTTTACCTTAACTAATACCGATCCTCGACATTGAACTCCGACATCCTGGATCTCACTTAAATTAACACAAGTGCGAAAGGTCGATTGCGCAGACAACATGGCCGATAACAGTGATATCAACACTGTTCTCAGCAACTCGCTGTCTCCAGGTAAGTTTTCCCGAATAACGATCCCCCATAAGCGCCTCGCGTGCTTGCACCTACACGTCATTTTATCCCAAACTCTCTGCTAACCCTTCACCCCCCCAGATGCCACTACGCGAACTGGCGCCGAGCAACAGCTCACCCAAGCTGCCGAGACAAATTTCGTAAGTTGCCATTGGTATTCTTGATATCCTAACTTGCTTTATAGCAGCTAACCTATTGTTTTTACCTCCAGCCTTTGTACCTCGCGACCCTAGTCCAGTCGTTGGCCGACGAGAATGCCCAGGGCAACATCAGAGTCGCTGCGGGTCTTGCTCTGAAGAACGCTTTTTCCGCCCGCGAAATTGCTCGTCAGCACGAACTGCAAGCCAAATGGCTGCAGCAGACAGACCAAGAGACAAAGACTCGCGTCAAGGAGCTTGCTATTCAGACTCTCGCATCTAACAACGCGCAGGCGGGCCAGGCTTCTGCCCAGGTCATCGCTTCTATTGCCACAATCGAACTACCCCGAGATCAATGGCCAGATCTACTACAAGTCTTGGTCCAAAATGTCAGCGCTGGCGCGCCTCATCAGAAGCAGGCTTCGTTGACTTGTATAGGCTACATCTGTGAAAGCCAGGATCCCGGTCTCCGAACTGCCCTAATCGGACACTCTAACGCTATTCTCACAGCCGTAGTCCAAGGCGCGCGCAAAGAGGAGACGAACACGGAAGTGCGACTGTCTGCCATCTCTGCCCTCGGCGACTCGCTCGAGTTTGTCGGAAACAACTTCAAGCATGAGGGCGAACGAAACTACATTATGCAGGTTGTGTGCGAGGCTACTCAGGCCGAAGATGCGCGAATACAGCAGGGCGCCTTTGGCTGCCTCAACCGTATCATGGCTCTCTACTACGAGAACATGCGCTACTACATGGAGAAGGCTCTATTTGGTTTGACGATCCTGGGCATGAAGAATGAGGACGAGGATGTCGCAAAGCTTGCCGTTGAATTCTGGAGTACCGTGTGCGAAGAAGAGATCAACATTGATGAGGATAATGGTCAGGTATGTCAATGTGGTTCATGTACGGCTAATAATAAGCTAACAAGAGATTTCATAGGTCGAGAGCGCTGATCAGATGCGCCCCTTTTACAACTTCGCCCGCGTGGCAACTAACGAAGTTGTCCCTACTCTGCTACAGCTTCTTACGAAGCAGGACGAGGATGCAACAGATGACGAATACAACTTGGCACGTGCTGCGTATCAATGTCTACAGCTCTATGCCCAAGCCGTCGTTGCAAACATCATTCCGTCTGTTATTCAGTTCGTCGAGCAACACCTCCGATCCGAGGACTGGCATTACCGAGAAGCCGCGGTGGCCGCTTTTGGTGCCATCATGGAAGGACCCGATGAGAAAACCCTCGAGCCTATTGTCAAACAGGCCCTTCCTATCCTTATCAACATGATGGACGATAGCTCTACCTTCGTCAAGGACTCAACTGCCTATGCCTTGGGCCGCATTACGGAGGCGTGCTCGCAGGCTATTGATCCTAACACGCATCTCGACCCCTTGGTTCGATCCTTGTTTGCCGGCATTCATGATATCAAGATGGCGGCATCATGCTGTTGGGCATTGATGAACCTTGCGGAGCGTTTCTCTGGGGACTTTGATGCCGTTCAAAACCCTCTTACGCCCCACTTCAATCAGAGCGTCCAGACTCTACTCACCGTCACATCGCAACCTGGAACAGAGACCGCTGTCCGAACCACCTCTTATGAGGTTCTTAGCGCCTTCGTCCTACATGCCGCGACGGAGAGCTTCCCGTCGATCGCTCAGCTTTCTGACGTCATCATTAAGCGCCTGGAAGAGACTATTCCTCTGCAGACCCAGGTCGTCAGCATAGAAGACAAGATCGCATTGGAAGAGATGCAGACTAGTTTGAGCACTGTCCTACAAGCAATCATCCAACGCTTGGAGAAGGAGATCTCACCTCAGGGAGACAGAATCATGCATGTCTCGCTTCAGATCCTTAGCACCGCCGGTGCTAAGTCTAGCGTCCCGGAGTCGATATTCGCCACGATTAGCGGTCTGTCGAATGCTATGGAAGATGACTTCGCCAAGTATATGGATGCTTTCACGCCATTTTTGTACAACGCCCTCGCGAATCAGGAAGAGCCCAGTCTCTGCTCCATGGCTATCGGCTTGGTCAGTGACATCACTCGATCCATGGGCGAGCGCAGCCAGCCGTACTGCGACAACTTCATGAACTATCTCTTGAACAATCTCAGGGTTCGTTTCCAATCTTTCTTTTTTGGGCTTCTAATTTTTGTTTTTGGACTTATTTGAACATCTCTCTAACGATTCGTCTACAGAGCACGACACTCTCGAACCAATTCAAGCCTGCCATCCTTCAGTGCTTCGGAGACATCGCCAATGCTATTGGCGGCCACTTCGAGACCTACCTTTCCGTCGTCGCTGGAGTTCTGCAACAGGCTGCGAATGTGACCGCTGCCCCTGATGGTTCTTATGAGCTCTATGACTACGTCATCTCTTTACGCGAAGGCATTATGGATGCATGGGGTGGTATTATTGGTGCCATGAAGCTGAGTGGTAAAAGTGAGTATTCTTCCTGCGTTATTTCATGTGGTGATGCTGACAACCGAGAAGCTCAAGCTTTACAACCCTACGTCCAGTCCATCTTCCACTTGTTGAACGTCATATCCCAAGATATGAACCGTAGCGAGTCTCTCATGCGATCGTCCATGGGAGTGGTCGGGTAAGAAACATATCATCCCCCGTTCTAGTACAAATGCTGACTAGCGGACTAGCGATTTGGCTGATGCCTACCCTAACGGCGAGCTCGCTGAAGCCTTCAGGCAAGATTGGTTGACTGCCATGATCAAGGAGACTAAGACGAACCGAGAGTTCCAGCCCCGTACGCTCGATACAGCACGATGGGCTCGAGAGCAAGTCAAACGCCAACTTGGCGGAACCTCGTCTGTTATGCAACAGACTTGAAACCGATACTCAGTGAAACCAGTCATCGATAGTCCCCCGTCATAGACACGCACTACCCCGCGCCACGACACAAGATCCTCCCGACGAGCAAGCAAGTACGGCTGAAGCCTGGCCTTGCACACAAAGCTCGGAGGGGAACCCAGCAGCACTACACCCAAGCCCCAGAATACCCCCAATCCAGCCCACTTCACAGCACAGCCCAGATCCCCAAATGTATATAGATTCCCCTTCCCCCATACATTAGTAATCCAATACCCTTTACACCAATGCATCACTGGAATTTCACGAATCACCACGCACAATTGCCCCAATACACCACGACATTGCTGAGTTTTCCTTCGGTTTGGACTGCAAAGCCATAACGGAGATATGTCTAGTCCCCTTTAGAGAGAAGATCACGTCATGTACGCCCCCTACTTCGGATGGGGCCACGAAGTCATGTAAGGAAGGTGCAGGAAAAGTTGAGAGGACGTAGGAGAGGGGGCATTCGGACCCAGAACACGCCACCAAGGGTTTTTTTCTGTCTGATTCAAGTGAACAGACATATGAAACAAACCCACCACCTGTCGGGAGTTCCACCGGGACCATCTTTTGCAAGATTCGTTCTGGTGGCGTCGAGAGATCGGGGACTTTCATGTTTGCTGCTCAGGATGAACCGATCTGTTTCTTTTTAATTTCAAAACTCTCGACCATCATCTTCTCTCTCTTCCCTGACCCCCCCCTAAACGAATGCGAGAAATCACAAGAACAACAAACAAATAAGAACGAAAACCTACACCCTCACGTCGGGAAGGGCGAGCAAACGAGTTTAAGGCAGGGTCGCAAAAAAAAAAAGAAAATCGATATTCTCGACTCGGCCTTTTATTTTTTTTTCTCTTAAAAAAAACTTGTTTCTTGCGTCCCAACCCCCGGAAAGAGAAGTTTGTCGTTCGGTAGTGTAGGGTTGATACCTAAGACAATGAAGAAGACCCTTTCTGCCCCCGAGTTTGATGTGTGATTTGATGGCTTGTGAGTGATGTTTTGCGGTGTAGACCATGCGTAGGTGTAGGTTAGAGCTAAGGAATAGCGACTTGAAGACGTAAAGGGGCTAAGTGCTGTATTCTAGCGATGTCGTTGTTTGGGTGTGAGTGGTTGTCTGTAGAATCCCCCTGAGTTCAGGATATGAGATGGTACTGGTAGGGGGGTTGGTCTTCACGTGTCGCAACATCTACCACCTAATCTTTATACCTTGTTCTTTCGGCCGAAGAGGCCCGGAGCTACTTCTGGGGTTGTCGGCTCTGGGAAAGCCATGTAGATCGTATGGTAATGAATCTTGGGGGATCGGGATAAAGTGTCGAGTTGGTTTTTGGTTTTACTTTCAGTTCTGACCGTTGCCTTGACTTTCTTGCTATCTTGTGCTTTCTTCGCGGCCCGGGTGCATAGATGTCCTCTGGGTTGTATCTCGGGCTAGGGATAGGGGGGCTTGGATCGAAGAGTAGATCCGTTATTTTCTTTAAGCTTTCAATATTAATGGGAGAGAGTAAAATCCTAGTCATCTAGGGAGGTAAGGACGTAAAGGACGTGATATTAATATTCATATATACCCATAACGTATTGATATCATCAGGATTCCTGCTTGGACGAGCCAGGTCTGGTACAAACAGAGAAGGTTATCTAAAGTACGACACAAACCCAGCAGGTGAACTAAAGACATTCAATATACCCATATGACGACCATGCTATTCAATAACCTATCCCGAAAAGGGGGTGCACCATTCACAGCAAACAAGGTTGAATAAACCTAGGCCGACCCTAAGAAGTATGCAACCTTTCCATTCATATATCATCTATCGTCGTAATAAAATACCTCACATTTCCAAACCCGATTTTCCCTCCAACTGGCAGATCCCATATACCATGATATATCCCTCCTAGATAGTATTATACCCAAATAGATAACCTGAATAAACCAGTCTCTCCCCACATTCCATCCAAAAAAGGCCGTCCATCGCACCATATATCCCCATCTCCCAGATTTTGATATAAATGAAAAAGAATTCGTCTGACCCCCAAGATAGATAGTAAATATAGATAGATATGTGGTATATTGCGCACTCTGAAAACCTGTATATTGGTTGTATATTCGTTATGTCGTGATGGATGTATGTGTTAACAACGGCCACGAGGTGAATGGTGGCCGTGGCTTGAGTAATAAATAAACCCCTATTCACTTTAGTAAGCCAAGCTTACTAAGTCACTTCTAGAAGAGATCAAGCAGTACCTAGTTCAAGGCTGGGGAAGGTAACTAGGTGCCTCGTACGTGTTGTACATCACCCCCGTAGCATCCGTCGTGGACCATTGCCCCTCCGTGCCGTTGACCAGTATCTGTAGGTTGTTGTCGAAGCCGTCGTTGAGCGCCATCGCTGCTGGGTGTTCGGAGTAATACGCGGCGGAGTGAGATTGGTATGGATCTATTGCTGCTGGCGCTGATTCCGACGCTGGCGTCTGATGGGATGCTTCGGCCAGCACGTCGAGTCCGGAATTCGTATAAACCGGCTGTGCGTAGTTCTGCGGTTGAGGGGGGTGTGGCGGCTGGAGCTGGTGGTGCGGTCCATACGGTGTTTGCGATAGCGGGGGTAGACACACCGGTTGAACATAGCCGGGTTGTGTTTGCTGCAGCGGCGCAAGTCTGTGTGGCTCTGGACCTTTACCAACACTAGGTGGCCCTCGTTCCTCTGGATGCATTCTCGGCGGTGTAGACCGTAACGGGCCGAAGCTAATAGCTTCGGATTGCTGAAGGCAAGTCGTAGTTGTCCGAGGATGCATAACACTAAGTGCGTACGGCTGCGGTTCCTTCTGTAGACGAGGTTAGCTTCAGCTGAACCTCAGCTACGACTTATCTTGTAGGGTCGCGTACGCCATCGGTCATGGTGCCAGCCTGGAACGAGATCCTCTTTGGATTCGGATCTTCGTACCACTTCTCTAAACCATTACACCAAGTCTTGGCCAGAGGCCACGCCTTTTGGCATTCTCTCAAAATAAATACAATGCGGGTATACATATTGCGGCCTTCCGCTTGTATAGTTACCAGGTTTTGCCCGGCATGGTGAGCATCCACTATGGGACATGATCAGCAAGGCCTGGAAGGTAAGGACTTTTCAAGAGGAAGTCTCACACTGAGGAAATTTGCACAGATAAGAAGCTAATAAACCGCAACCATAAATAATAAAACCCTAGGAAATTTTAGCCTTCACTCTCACCGTAGCATATTTCTTTTGCGTTACTTACTGCCATCTGAGAACCAACTCTTCCTATGTCGACGCCGTCTTCGTAATGAGTTTCAATTTGCGAGTACAACTTCCTGACATTGAAGAACAATTCTGCAGCCATGCTATTGTAGAATTTCACCTCAGGATTTGAAGGGTCCCCCTGAGCATAACGGATCATGCTAAGATTATCACATTAGCGAGGTTCGAATCTCGGTAGGAACTACATACTCTTCCATATACTCCTTGCGGAGGACGATGTGGCAGAGGCGGATACATCCGGTCAGGCCGAGGTACGCCTAAGGCTCAACATTAATAATCGAATTCCAATTAACACAGAATCTCCATCCTTACCAGGTCTACCGCATAATGCCTATAGCCACCCAATAAGATTTTACCAAACATATGATCATTAGGAAGATTTTGCTCAAAGTCCAGTAGTCTTCGATTTAGCTTGGCGAACTCGCTACTGCTGTCATTAGGCCGCCCGCATCTCCTGTTAAAAAGAACTCGTCGGGCGATGATTCCCCAAAGGTTGTGTACTTGCATCAAAGATGCAAACAGAGACCTTGGTCTCAATATTGTAAGGCTCGGGTTTTGAAGGGCTGGTGGTGTTCCGTCGAGGGCTGCCCGCTGTTTAGGAATCTTGCCATCTTCGAACTCTCTTTCGTCACTCGGAAGAAGCGCGGTAATGTCGCCGGGCGCGAGGGACAATGGTTTGTACGGACCGGAATGAAGATTATCTTGACCTAGTCATTTAGTTAGGGGGGTGGAATTCGGTTCTTTCGTCAGACATACTATGTAACATCCACTACGGACCAGAGTCAATGGATTAGCCCCTGATCAGAGTTGAAGTATGTTGAATGGGTGGAGTGTAGGTATATAGGACTACAAGAGGATATATGGCCATAGACTTACGAACGTGCGCCTTGCGGACTCGGCGAGAATACGGTGCTCTATAGGCGACTGCGATGTGATGGGACTGTACGCCTCTTCTCGGTGTAGCCGCATCAGGGCAGCCATCCTGAAGGCGATACCTGCGCTAATCTTTCTACGGTGTGAGAATACTGAGTCAAGGGTTCACTCAGAGAGTCATCTTACGTAGCTTGTGTTTGACTTGCCACTCCCTTGCTCAGCAATGCTTAATAAGTAGAAAGCCTGGCATCTCTCAAGAGTGGGCTGCTGGTAGAGTTCGTGGATGGCAAGGCACTGAGCCTTGTGCATGAACACGGTTGCCGCTTCGAGGCCATCACCGTGGGATTCTATCAAAGCCTTGTTGAACCTGGCCGAGATTGCGAGAATACTCAGCAGGAGGAATACGCTCACGGAGGACGGATTTTCCTGGACCTGCGCAGGGAACCTCTTTTTCGGAATAAAGCCAAGCTGGAAATAATTCCCAGTGAAGGTATTGATACCGTCGACGACGGTATCGACCCCTGGAAGCAGATCCCACTCATTTTCGAACTTGAGAGACTTGTAGTCAGTAAGGATACCGGGTATGAACCCTGGGGAAGCGGGTGACTCTTTCTTGACTTTAATGTCGTATTTTACTTTCTTATCAGATCTCTGGCGTGGATGTCGAAACAATCGGTCCTGATCTAAACCCCCACGGGAAGGGAAGACACTAAAACAACGTGAGTTTGGGTGACATGAGCACAATTCAGGTTAATGATCGATATACCATTCCTCGGGTACGTTCGCTTCTAGGCAAGATTTGCAAGGGGGTGCCTTATCATGAATACACTTGCTTCGCATTCGACGACATCTAGGGATAAGTAACTATTTAGCAACAACGATACAACGCGATATCCGAGAGTGAGGAAATTGTACCTTCGGCAGGCAATGGGAGCGCGGCGCTTGATAGGTGGCGCATTCGGATCCGGATCGGCGGCCGTAGTGGGTGTGATCGGTGGCGGTGGGGACGTAGAAGGAGTAGGGTTTGACTTGGGATCTGACGCTATAGTCATTATGGAGCTTTTGGTGAGATGCGGGCCTTGGACTCGTCGACTACAGAGTCACACAGCAGTCCCCAAATTTAGGGATTTGGGTCCGTCGTGTAACTAGCTGCTAGCTGCTGTCCTCCCCCCATATAAAAGATACCACTTTGTGCGGCAGCTAGCCCGTTCCTGGATCTAGTTCCTCGCGCCAAGTACAGTGATTTGTATATTGTAATCTGGAGTAGTAGAATCTGTTTAAAACTGCGAGTCGTAAAAAGTTGCCGATGCGGTATCCGAGATTCTGAACGTTCGTGTCGTAGGTACCTATATACTCGAAATATTTTAGAAATGACATATGAAGAATGAGTTGGAGAGAAGAGGTCACAAAAAATATGATAGATAGGAAGTGGATAAACCACAAACAGCCTTACCTACAAACCCAGTCGATCTCCTAATCTCCTAGGAGAAAAGAGGGCGAGGAACATCGTAGGCATCTCTGATACCACCTCATCGAACCCGCCCTAACCTAGCTCAGCTTAGTCCTAGCTCTTTAGAGCTACATAGGCGAGAGCGGGATCTGCTAGCGTAACAACGCGTCCAATTAATCCCGTATGGCCAAAATATAGAGGTAAAAAATAATTATATGGAAGAGGAAAAAATAGAGTGGGTTGAGATTCTTGCTGGAACCTTGGAAATGTAGGACAACCTTCGGTAACACGAACCTAAGTCTATATCGATAGGCGCTTGTCGGTACGTATGACAAAACTTACATAGTACATGTGCCGAGGTATCGGAAGTATCTAGGTCACCTCCCATTGTGTGCTAGGTAGGCAATGGCATGGGTCGGGGGTCAAGGATTTCGGCCCGTCCTCTAAACGGTTCCTGTCCGATGGGAATCCCGGGGGTAAGGGGCAAGCTGCAACTGCACGTATTAGAATTTTAGATCATGCACCTATACTTAAACTGCTTGTCGAACCTGGAATCTTTGCCAAACCGGTCTGCCGGTCTGCTTGCTGTGACGGCCCCCAATGTCTTAGTGTTTAGTAGTGCGAGCCCAAAGCCAATCCGCCTTGGCTTCTTGTTGATAGTGGCTGAGGATTACCTGAGGGAACCAACAACAACACTACTATGTAGAAACCCTCCTCTGATGCCTGTCGACGTCCGTGCTTCTTGGGCATTCATAGGCAGGGTACTACGCTGTTACTCCACGATAAAAATTGAAACCGGTGTAGAAGACGATTTTGCCTGACCTGCTTCGAACACGATCTTTTGCTAGTCACCCAACCCAGTCAGCACCTATTTGATGCTGCTGCTGCATGTAAGGGATCAACCCTAGCTACATCTACTCGTCACTTTCAAGGGGTCCCACCCTGAGTCCGATGTAAACCGAGATCGGTGACTCAGAGGACGGGGCAAGCATGCTGGCGTCGCATCGATGCCGTGCCCGGGGAGGTGGTACTGTTGTTGTTGTTGTTGTTGTTGTTGCTCGTACCTAGGACTAGATAGCCGATTATTTACATCTCCGGCACGCCGTCTTCCGCCGGGTAACTTCCTGATTGGCCGCAGTCGATACCTACCTGATGGCGTAAGAAGGTGAGGTAAACTGATGGATTGTCGGAAATCTCACTATGGCTGTAGTAACTGAGTATGGGGTGACAACAGATCTTGTGTTGGTGTTGAAAAACGTCTTACACACCAACTTATACCTAGGGCAAAATTTCGTCAGTTTCGGAGTCGCCTTAGCCTCTAGAATCACACCGAAAGACTTGGTAATAGACTGTTAGAAATGGTAAATGCTAAACGACCGGATTTTCACCTGGGAGACGAGCAGATATCACTAGAAGCAAGAGTAGACATCAAGAAGAATGTATTGCGCGACAACATGTCGGCGCAGTGCCATAGTGTTAACCATCCTATTATGTAATTCGAGCTTCAGGCCTTCGTAGCTGCGTCCTCGTAGACTTGCTATGCCCTGGCGTCGTGAGCTCCCTCTCGAGCTTTTAACGCACTCCGTATATCAACCTTAGAGCCATGTGATGTCAGTCCCAACCTGATCCAAAGTCCCCGAGGCGAGCCTTCCTGGCCCCGAGACTCTGCTTGCCCTCATCTGAGGACAGACCAATGAACTCCAGAAAACGCCGGCCTGCTAAATGCTCCAATACCAATACTACGTACGACCCCTCCGCCGCAGGTCGCCACTCGCAACTGATTCTAATGACTAAGTATTATACATAATGGTTTAAGGCCAGCGCTGCGAAATATGTACGCGCGAATATAATCTAGCGTCTAATGAACTTTTTTTGGCGTTTGAAGCGAATACGAATATTAAGTTGTGTCGAGAATTATTCCGGCGCTTCTTTGCCAGAAACGCTGGGGATCTTTAGCGAGAGCTTCTCGTCTTTGTGTGTCTCTGATTCTACGCCAGTATGCTCCAGTGACTGAATCGAATCTTTGACTTCGTCTGCGCCCAGGTCTTCATGGTGAATGATCGTTTGTTCCGAGTTTTTGTCATCTCGGCCAAGCTCGCCCTCTTTCAAGGCTGGGGGAGGTTCGATAGATATTATAGATGGACCTACATTCTTGTCGACTTTGCTACCATCGTCCGAACTCGAGGTTGTCTCCTCGCTATTCTGGGCAGATCCCTCGCTGACGTTGCGGGAATGTCCATGGTTGGCTACAGGGACAACACCTCCTCCTATGCGGCTCCAAAACATTTGGTCTCGTAGCCGGACACTCTCCTCCCAAGCAACTCGCTCAGAGTCGGCATCCTCAGCACGCCATAACCCATCTTTGACCAGGCGTAAGAAACCGAGGAAGTCACAAGTCGACCTTACACGGTCGAGGCAGTACTTGCAGAGAGGATATCGTTGAGCGGAGTCGGACTCACTCGTCCGGAAGCGATGGTTGCGCAGATGAGGCTCATCCTTACGCGCCTCACCGCAAAGCGAGCAAGGATAATTTTGAGGTTTGCTGATAGATCTGAACGGACTGGTCGTCGGTACCGGCTCTACAACAAGGGTCCCCTCAATCATGGCATGAAGCACAGAACGACGGGCGAGCCAGGAAAGACCCGGAGCCATATCAAGACGCAATGTCGGCTCAATATCCTCGGCCATGACTCTCTTGTAAAATTTCGTGTCTTTCAAAGGCGGCAAAGGTGCTGATGCAGCAATAGATCCGGAACTAATGGCTGAAGCGGGAGTGTTCGGTGTTTGCGGAGAGACGTTTGCACTCGGCGTCCCTAACGTAGATAGAGACACTGTCGACGAATTTGACGGGGCTGAGGCATGTCCAGACCCAGTGAAGCCATAGAGGGGGTTGAGTCCAGTATACGACACCGATGAAGCGCGGCTGCCCGATGCCTTCTTTGAAGTATGTATAAGTGATACAAAGTCATCAAAAGCGTGGAGATCGGTCCTCAATACTGGATGAATGATGTGAGGAAGGTTAGTCGGGTATGTTGGAGGCAGCGACTCTGTGGCTGCAGCATGCGAGCCACCCTCGGACATTTGGGCCTCATCGTCTCTCGGGTCGAATTTGCTAAATCCAGGCGACGAAGGCGCGGTGCCACTATGATCATCGCACTCAGCCGTCATTTGCTCCATTACAACCTTCAATTCTACCAATTGTTCTTGCTGCGACTTTAGGAGACTTTCGGTATCTGCCAATTGCGCTTTCAATTGTTCGTTTTTCCGATGAAGGGCTTCTTGTTCCTTTTTGGCGTCCTCTTTAGCTGTGATGACCATATTGTTCGCTTCCTCAAATAGAGAAACTGTCAAGGTCTCAAGCTCCTGTTCTATTTTCCTCTTCTCCTTTTCGACTTCAGCCCGTAACCTCTTCTCCTCGGCAATACGCCCAAGGAGCTTAGTCTTTTCGGCCTCAACACTTTTGCGCTTAACCCAAACATCGCCGGACAGTTGTTCTTGTTGCCGTTCCACCACTTCTTCCAGCTCTCGAATTCGTTCAAGTGAAGCTTCCAAGTCTTGTCTTGTCGCTGAAAGCGTGTCGTCGAGACTTGTCTGATGGTTAATCGCATTGATGAGCTTAGTACTAAGCGTGGCAACCTCCTGGTCCAAGTCGGGATGAAGGCTGGTGTTGATGCTGCTGCTGTCATCCGCGGGAGCCACGACACGTATCCTAGGGTCAGGAATAGTACTATGATCCTGATCCTCCAATAGAGAACTTTGCGAAGGCATCCGCCTAGCTCGAGGAGACTTGGAACTGTGCGGGGCCATCATCTCTGTAGCTATATCGGACGAAGAGTGATATTTTACCGGTGACTTCGACCGGGTAATAGCCGAGGGCGACATGCTGGAGAGTGATCTAAGATGGCCAAAGGTGCGCTGAGGGCCGGGGCTTGGGCTCCGATGCTGCGACCAGGCAGCGACGTGGATGAAGCTGAACCAGGTCACGTCAGTATGGTGGAATATATAAATGGTGAGATTATCGATTGGGTAATCATGGACCGGAATGGTGGTAACATAAGTAAAACACTACATGTGATCACAATATACTACATCCACGCAGCTCTAGGGATTTGAGGCGTGGTAAAGAAAATGGATTACACTTACGACTCCAGCTTGACGGCTGGTGGACCAAGAGGTCCTGAAGACGCCGCAACCCGCTCTAATGTATTCGGTGGAATGGGGTAGATATTACAAAGATAAAAGGTAAAAGATTAAATGACTTCAAAACTAAAACTGGTTGCTGCAAGTAGGACGACTGCTCATCGAACCGATGTCGTGCTATTGTTGGCGTAGTGGTGAGACCTATGTCGTAGGACCTAGGCGACCTGGGGGCAGCTGATTATCGGCAAGTAGCAAGGTATGGATGTAGTTGGCGTAGGCACGAGAACAAGACTGTAACGTTGAATCAGCATGACAATTTCTCAGAATGCCATAAAATGGACGGGCTGATGATAATCAGCCTGTCACTTGTCACTCGACTTTGTCGTCGTTGGTGGGTTGGTGACATGGAAGAAGTGAAGATGGATTGCTCTCGGTGAGCTCGGCAAAGACAGTCGAGACAATGAAAGAAATTGGAGGTTTAGCGCAGAGATAGAGGAGATAGAAGCTGCGGAGTTTGGCTGTAATCAATGACAGGCCTAGGCCTAGGCGCTCGCGAAAACCTCTGAACCGACCAATGCATGTAGGGTGACAGGGGTGATACCAGCCTAAACAAGGCCTGAGTGGCGGCAGTATTGTCCAGGGGGGATCCAAGTACCTGTACAATGGGATACGAGTCGGAGTAGGAAGTAAACTGTACCTTTTGGGATTCAATGTTCGCTGTGTGATAGTATCGTTCCTTTTTCTTTTTTGTACACACAGGCTTTATGAGATAAGAATGAACCGAAGATTTCGATTAAACTTTTAGCACTGCCTAGGTAAGGTGAAAGAGATTGGAAGCGATGGACGGAATGGTTGATTAAATGGTAATGACGAAAGGAGAGCCAGTGACTGAGCAGCTAGGACCAGACTAGATGCGAGTTGCTGTTGATGAGAGAGGGTCGTTGGTGAGTCGTGTGAGACAAGGCAAAGAGCGAAATGGGATGATAATAATTAATGAATGCAGTGTAGGAAGAATTAGGTGTAGTAAGGTGGTAGATGGTAGGCTAAAGATGCGGCCGTCACCACCTTGTAATTTAGTCCTTAGTAAGACTTTTGGACTTTTGGGGAGAAGTTGAATGAAGGAAGCTGCAATTGAAGCTCCTGAAGAAACTTTGATCGTTGAGCACATTCAACAAACGGAATAACCTACCGGAAAGAACAATGCAATGCAATGCCCATATTAGATATGCTTCGTTGCTGCTTAAAAAAAGATATTCAAGATATTCACGTGTGCAAGTTATGATTCTTAAAAAGGCTATTATTCTCATTATGCGTACCGTGGGTCATAACTTCTCATAAACATCCACACTGCCGCAACATTGAATTAGAAGTAACAATTCAATCTATGTCGTCATTGTCCTTCCGCAAACAATAAACTTCCAAAGTTGGCAGCTGCTTAGGTCTAAGTACGAAGCTCATAATAAATTTGACCGTTACTAGTCCCGATTCACTTTAATTCTTGACCAAGTATCGGACCGTTTGAGATTGAATTGACGATATAAACCTTACCTTACTTATTTCATTCCATCGTCGTCATTATCGTCTAAACCGTCGTTTCATTTTCACCCGAGGTTTTATCGTATTTAGCCACTCCCCAAAACGGAATTTTGCTAACGAAACAGCTAGTGTTAATCATTTGATTCACAGTGTGTAATTTTCCTTTGACCTTGGCGATCTTTTATTTATTTATTTTTCAATTAAGCGCACGGAGTTTCACTGACTCAGCAAAGCCACGGGCTGCACGAGCAGCACGGGTTCAAAGAAAAGAATCAGAAACCTTGACCCTGACCAAAAGAGAAGATGAGGAATCAACAATTCTTTCTCTCTTCCCGCCTGAGCGGATCCCTTCCAGGACCATCCAAGAGAGCTAAATCGGCCCCCTCATCCACTAGGTACATCCAACTGCAGGCTTAGAGCCTCTTGAGTCTCGACGGATGCAGCTGGCTAACTGGCTAACTGGCCTCGGAATTCGTGAGATCTATGGGATTGCCCGTCGTATCCCATCCCTGTTCCCCCATCTGCCCATGCCCATGTGTGCAGAGAAGCGCTTACAGATTTGCTCTCGTCCGATAACTCCTCACTTCGTGTTCCCACATTATTGCCCTTCGCTTCCTTCACCCTAGCTGCTTGGGAGTTTCTGCCAGTGCCTGCTCACCTCGATCGTCAATCAAACATGGATGAGCAAATACGACTGCATGTGGAGGGGCAACAAATTCCTTTGAATTTGATACGACAGGTCTCCTCTTATCGAGTCCATCTCTATTTGTGTGTATGCAGTAAGCTCCCGCAAAACGATCTTCAGGAGGTAGACCCCGAATAAAATAAGTACAGGTACTTCGCAAAAAAGTCGCGATACCACCATACAACCCTCGCAACTCTCCGGGGCCGGGGGTCCTCCAATAGTTCTGCCATAGTATCTCAGTTTTATCATCCTCCAAGAAAGCCCAGTGAGCCTCGAGCGCTTTAGTCCAACATGTCCAAGGCTCGACCAAAAACGCATGATTCTAGCCTGGTCGTGATGCGCCTCCATTCGCCTGATCCTCCCGGGACCGTCTGTGCTTTTTTGCCTGAAGTGCGAATCAGGGCTCTGTTTCTGCGAGAAGCCTCGTCGCTGCCCCCATATGCCAACATGCAGCAAGAAACAGTCTTCTCAATCTTCCGTAGGTTTGGAAGTTATTTTTATTCCAGCCCGCATTGCGCTTTTAATTCATCAGGCTGATCAGGGTACAAAGCTTGAGGCCCTCCAACACTGTATGAGATATCAATGTATCTGACCCCCATTCAATTTACGTCCCGCCCAATCACCCACGCAGCCAGCCGAGGCGTTGGGTAGTAGTCCGCTGCACGCAATCAATTTTATAATTCAGGCACCACGCAGTCCACGGTGGAAATGGCAGACCGGCAGCGTGCAGGTCTCAGTGCACAAAAGATAGAATGCTACGTCAGCACCAGTGCCGTTTGCAACTGACAGCAACATCCACCTTTGCTCGCCTGGACAAATAGTATCCTCCCACAACTCTGCGAGAAGAAAGCACCCGGCATTGAGCGGGTTGCATCCCGCACCTGTGCCCGTGTCCAAAGCGTTTCAAAATCTTCTAGACGCCCGACCTACGTACAATATCTTATGCTCAACTTCAGATTTTTAGTCTGGGATTTTTTTTTCTTACCTGATCAAATACCTATCTCGCCGGTCTTGCTTTAGCCCTTTCCAGGAACAGACATCGTCGGCATTGGCCGTCTACTAAATTCTGATACGTAAACGCGTACAGTCACCGCGTGGCGGCATCGGCGAGCAACCCATATCCATATGTCGCTAACCCCGTCGCCCCCTCCGTCGCCCCATCACGAAATCTACTACCTAATCTACCAGCCATATTTAGTACAACGCATCAAGTTCCGTACCTAGCCTGCAAGGGGGAAACGTCGTCCGACCACCAACTCGTGCCTAGCCAAGTTCTCGCTTCTGGATCTTCACGTGGGTTCAAGTTCGATTCGTTCTGTTCCTGCGTCTGCTAGCAGCCCGGTAGCCTGGGACGGACTGGTCCGCTCGAGTCATTAGGTCCCTGGGTTTGCCAGGTCTTCCTAGGACTTCCCATTATTCGTCCCTTATTTGCTTGACAAGTGCTTTCGACGCCTCTTATTCAGATATATAGATATGCTCAGGAACAGGTGTAGATGATAGACTAATAGGCATCTGGTATGAGTTGCGTCCCCACATAAGCGCTGGAGTTTGTCGTCATGTCATGTTTCCGAGCTAGTCTATACTCCTCGACGTGTCACCGTACTGGTGAACTGGCAGTTTCAACGGTTTTTTTGTATGACTTGACTAACATCCGGTCAAAGCCAACGCATATGTAAGTGTTCTTCTCCAAGGGTTCACCCTTCAGCCTAGTTCCCCTGGGTATGTGCGTTCTGCTCTTCCCCAGGTTCTGTAGGCATCCGAAGTAAGGGCCGGTCCAGGAGGTTACTTCCCGTTCGGGTGGGTGGCTACGTGCATATGTCACTTCTGCACACTGTTTGCTGGTGAGAGTCTTGGGACGAAGGGCACTTGGGGAAATTCTCTCGTGCTCTGGTACCCTTTCACCAATGCTCGAGATCTGACAGGGCAAAGTATAGACGCGAAAGGAATAATTGTATTTTGCAAAGCACTGCGGCGTAGTGTTGTTCATAAATCTATGTATAAGCGTCCCTATGGAAATATATGTCAAGAAAGCATCCAGAACGATAGCTCGTTGCAGCAATGCGTTATAATAAAAGGGAAACGGAGGAGTAAGATACGGTATCGTGTTCGTGCCCCAGCGTTTTGTATCACCCTCCTGGATTTCGTAGCTCATTTCAATCCCAACTCTGGGGAGCGAACGCACGGGAGGGATATATGATGAGGTGTTCACGACGTAGATGTCCCTTCCATTCCCCTACGCTGCCAACATGGCCTGGATATAGCCATGTGCCACTCCTTTTTCCCATTGGGTAACTCCAAACCGAGAAGTGAGGCGCGACGCAGACGTAAGAGAGTGGTATCGATTTAAGCGTTCGAGGGGATGAAGTAGTCCAATTGGGTTGCCAGCACCTTCAGTTTCTTTCTCGTATCTTCCAGCGCGTCCGTGAGAAGCTTGCCCTCCTCGCTTTCCAGCCTCGCCTGGAGGCGGCCGAACACCTCCCCACAAACATCAAAGCTATGAGGGTCCAAATCAGACCAACTTGAATCTTCCAATACCTCCATGGCGCAAGACGCGGCTAGTATTACCACCTGCATTGTAAAGTACATGCACTGCCTGATTGCAGTGGACGCCTTTTCATCTTGCCACGTCGCGCATCGGTACCGGCCAGGGTCTAGCATCGGGATGTGGATGAAGTGGTGATCCATACCTGAATCTCCTTTTGGAAGCCAAATGTAGCTATATTTAGGCGTGCCGATGCTGTCTATATATGTATCCGTTGGCATTGTCCCGTTCACCAGCCGCCGGTTGGTAATGTGGAAGACCCGTTCCGACAGCTGCTTTCCCATGGTGGCCTAAATCATGGGACGAACGATCTCAAGGTAGCGCCACATGTGATTCTGCTCCCGCGTCAGCGATGGAGTTGCCTTCGTCGGTAGATCGGGGAAACTTACTAGGATCCACTGGAGGTTGTCGTGCGGCTCGTAGAACCACGGGGAAACGGTGTAATAGGGGAAGAATTCGGTGTGTGGTTCTTTCATTCCCTCTGCTTGAGATATAATTTGGAGTATTTCCTTCATCATAGTGACGTCGCCGTTCTCCCCGTTCCAGTACGGCCGGTTGTTGAAGCGGTCGTTTTGATACATGTTTCTCCCGGCAAGTACCACAAGGGTCTTTTTCCCCCAGTACAAGAAAGGAGTCGACTGAGCTTGGAGAGTCCACGGCTGCATATCTCTAGACGAAATTAAGTCTGAGTATAAATCTACCCTCGAGACCGCAGGGTTTGAGCGTATTGGCAATCCCTGGATTCGTTTGCCCACTCTGTCAAAGAATTCCCTTAGGCCTTTTCGCAACAAGTCGGAACAAATCGTCGAAAGATCGAGGGCTTTGTGGAAGAAGAAGGTGTCAAGTTTAAAAGTGGGAAATTCTATAGGCGATTGAATAAAAATGTCCTCGTGTCGGTTGATAATGTATCGAATATCGAAGAACTCGAACAGACAGGCATTTATGAACTTGGACATTTGTTGATCGTAGACGGTAGTCAATGAAAAGGGAAGCAAGTAAGCGTCGAAGGTTGTCACTATTTCTGGGAAATCCGTCTCTATTGCTGTCAGAAACTCCGGGAGTACTCCAGAGAACATTTGATTGCACGCCTCGTATCTTATGTTGTACAGCCCAAATCTTAGCTGGCTAGCATCGCAAGAACCAATATAGCGAATAGTAAAAATGTTCTGGCTGGTTATAATCTTGGCAGCGTCTTCCTAGTAAACCGCTTCCTCGAACATCGTCTCATGGTCTCGGAGGTACTGTGTTAGCCTCAAGACAGTTGATGACAGAAGAGACCACGATGCCACATAGAAAAAGGTGCCGGGTTGTTTGGTCTCCTCCATGTCGATGGTGGAGATATGTCGCATGGGAATCGATTTCGACAGTTCTTCGTTACCGACGCAGAAAGGATGAGCTGTCAGAGCGGCCCAAGTCGCCTTTTGTACCCTGTTGTATGCCTCCGAAGGTGCAGGTAAAAGACACTGAAGCTTTACCCATACATAGTTTTTCGCAGACTCGGATTTTGCTAGGTCACGATACCAATCACAAGGGTGTTGCTCTAATTTCTTGAACAATGAGTCCCAGGTTGTTTTGCGCAGGTCATCGCAGTCGAAATCCTCACTAACATCATAAATCGCAGAGGCGACAAAGGGATTGCTTGACAGAAAAAAAGACATGCTGAGTTGACTATCGTAGAATTTCCCAAATGTGCCTATTGGTAATTAGACTGAATGATGTGGAAATGGCTCAACGTTCGGTCTGTTAATTCAGGGATGGGAGTCAAAGCAGAGAGTTGCGAGATCCTGACTCTGGATTGATGAGTCCGACTTACTCACCTACACAAGGTAGGGATTCTGAGGATTATATACCCTTATACCTTCCCTCCAATACTTGTAAGTACGAGTATTTTGCTGTCAATGGCAGGAACCTCTCACCTCATTGCTTCTTTTGATGAATATAATTAGCTCAGTCTTTCTGATAGTGTTTTGATTATACTGTCATAGGTAGTGTTTAAAGATCTCTAGAGGTAGGTAGTGGCACCCGGAATATTATCCTATTAAACACCTCCGAACTTCACTTGTTTTTTCTCTCATACGAAATTTCCATTTATTAAACAAAATTTTCAACTGGATACCTTTACCTAGAGGTATTTACTTTTCCAACGAGGCTATCTAGATTCTAAGCATTGCTCCAAGTCACCCTTCATATAAGAGAAATCCACAAAAGGGTAAATACCTTCATCCATTGTCAATAGTATGACATATGCTGAAGAGTAAGAGGTACTGGAGAAGCAATCCTTAGGATTTCAATGCTAAAGCTGATCATAAGGCTATGTCTCCAAAAAGGGGGTGGCAATTAATTCAATCTCTTAGCCCATAGGCTCTCACTACCGAGCAGTCCTAACTACGCCTTCAAACAAAACTCCGCCGGTACTGTTCTTTTGCTGTTTGGTTTCCGCCTCCTCCAGCGGAAGAAGGGGGCCGCTTTCAAGGACGAACCGACGATGCCAAGCGCCGGCGAATAAACCGTCGGGGTCGACGCTCTCCCGAACTTTCCGCCACTGGCGCAGGTTGCTTCCATACATGCTTTCGATCTCGGCCCCGTCCGTCTCGAAATTCTTTGCCCAATGCGGGCGGCCGCCCAGGTCCCGCATCAACCACTCGAATGCCTCGTAGTACCGCTCCCGACACGGCGGATCGCTGAAGTACGGCCTGTAGAGAGTGGCATTGAGATATAAAGTTGGTGTACCTTCGGCTGTCGGGTCGAGATACGGCTTGGTGTTCGGGATTAACGATTTCGGGTTAGAAGGTGATGTATTGGACACCCGCACCTCGACGGGCGCGTGCACGTAGAGCCCCTCGGCCGAAAAGGGGATATTGTGTGGCACATAATCCGGGTCCGAAGACGGGAGCTGGTTGAGCCAGCTGCTCAACCGTCGGAGAGCCTCGGGTCCTTTGTGTAAAGGGATGGCCCACTCGTTCACGAACTGCGAGTACAAGCAGTTCATCAACAGCGCCTTGCGGCTAGGCTGGATGGCTCGGCTGGTCGAGCCATTCGGGAAGCCGTACTGCATGCCGAAGACGAACCACTCAACCCAACCAAGGATGCGCGGGAAGAACTGCGCTACGTATAGCAGGTTGTGGTAAACGTAGTAGCCAAGAGCATTGTCATAGTACGAAACTTTTGGATCTACCAGCGGTTCATCGGTCTTCTCTGCGGTCCAAACCACCGCGCGCCGAGTGTATGGGAACCACCATACTCTTACGAACTCGGTCTGCGTCCAGAGATCCTTGTCCCACGTGTTAAGCATCTTCACGTCGGTGTCAATGGTCTGTTGCCATCGCAGAGTGAATTCTGGTACAGCTCGGAAGGTGACTTCAGTAATAATGCCGAGTGCGCCCAGAGAGAGAAGTGAAGCACGAAACAGCTCGGGGTTGCTATCGGGAGAGCAGAACTTGGTAGTCCCGTCCGCGACGGTTATGCGCAGGGAGAGGATGTCTTCGGACATAAGACCATGCTTGAGACTCGATCCATGAGTACCAGTAGAAATAGCTCCGGCGATGGACTGCTGATTGATGCTGCCCAGATTCGGCATCGCAAGACCGTGTTTCTCAAGCTCCTCGCAAAGGGCATACAGCCTAATCCCTGACTGCATAACGACAACGCAGTTGTCTACATCTACAGATAATATGCGATTGTACCTGTCAAGGTTCACTAGCCAGGACGAGGTACAAGTCAACGAACTAGGCGAGTGCCCGCAACCGGTCGTCGTGATGCGGCGACGACATTTGTGCGCAACCCTCACGATCTTCTCGATCTCAGGCAGTGTCTCCGGCTGTAAGTAGAGCTCCGGCCGCGACAGGAAGGTCTTCGCCCAGGTGCTGTGGACATGGTTCTCCTTCGCGCGGAAGGGAACGTCATCCGTGCATCTCGCGAGCTCGGAAGCAACCAGAGGATCCATGGCGCACGGAAGCTAATGTCCTAACGATACAGTACTATATGCGGCAATTATAGTTATTTTGCGATAAGGTGAATGTTCCCCCCTCGGGATATGACCGTACGATTTTTTTAAGGCCTTCCTCTGTACGACGGTGGAGCCTGCAAGCCGCAAATATATCGTGTGCGTCAAGTGTCTTAGCTTTCCAACGTTCCTCAGTCACCGCAAGTGAGTGTGAGGGGAGTCAAAATAAGTCGACATGACGAATCTGTTAACTCCGCATTCCTACAATTAAGTTTTTAAAAAGCAAAGATGAGAGCACCAAGGAGTTTCAATGATGATTAAGATGACTCTCGGATGGGAGGGGAACATTGAATGGATTCTAGAACATTTCTAAACTCGAGCATTTTTAGTGGCGCCTTAGCTTGCGTTCGTACATTTTCGTCACCGTTGAGCTCTGTGATTGGCTCATCTGGATGCTACGCCGCTATTGTTAGACTATATGGCTTCGAAATACCTCATGTACAAGGCGTAAAATGTCTCGGTAGACGAATTCTTATGTAATTATGCGAGTATATTGGTAAGAATATATATAGTAACTCGAGATGTTTCTTGTATTAAGTGTTCTTTATCAGATCGTTCGGGAAGATCCGGCAGAAAGGATACTTCAATTCTTTGGACCTCAACCCGAATAACGAGGCAGCTGGGTTGAGTATTATTTCAAAAGATCTGGCTGCTCTGAATATAAATCAAATCCATAAGAATTCTTGCCGAATTTATGCTACGATATGTGTTACTAGCTGGTTAGTCATTTCACTATGTACTCCTTGATTACCTAATACATATGTGCCGTGTCTTCACGAAGGACATAACCCCTATTCATCAACACAAGGGAGAAATAAAGCCTGAATTTATATTCTACGATAAGTTTCTGAATGTATCATAGTAGTATAGACTTGTAGTCTTCCTGTATCAGATCTATAGACCAGCGTATTACAAAATGGGACCATCACAAAGCACCAAGGAGAGTCATCTCAGGGGAAGGGGGAAAGGAGGAAGATCCTCGAAGACGTCCAGTTCTTGTGGCAACATAGAAATATTTCATCTCGGCCCATTGTATCAAAATAACAAACATACGGAGAGCAGAGCTGCAAGTAACGGATATCGATAGCGTAAACCCCAAGGCATCGATAGATCACCAAATTACGCAGGGTGCGAGAATTTTCGAGTAGAAAAGCAAAACGGACAAGGGGCTATTGTAAATCGAAAGAAAATCGAAAGAATAAAAGTTGTCGACGTTTGTGAATGAGATACAAGCATGGTATATGTCCATACTTTTAGAAGAATATGGACCTGATCAGGTGCCTACCTTATACTTATACCACTGGCAGGCAGTATCTCAGCGAATTCATTTGCACCTTCCTCAACCATGGTGACTTCCTCGATACGCGCATATTTTCGCGATTGAAACGCGACCCTCAGTTTCACCTCAAACGTCCCTCAACCTTTCCCACTGGCATAAATAGTTTAAGTCTCCCACCTACCTTCTTCCTCCTTTTACCCCCAACCCTCCTCTCTTCTGCATGATAACAACGTCATCGCCATACTTCAGAGGAATCTATGACCTCAATTACTAGGGTAATTTTTACTCCAGTAGTAGATTCCGTCTAGATTCAGGTCGTTTCCCCCTGTATATCAGGTAGACACGGTCGGGACCCGTCAGGTGCCACCCCTTTTCGCGATGTTCTATAGTCACGAGAGTAAGTCTCACCTCAACCCCCTTATCAAACGTCTAAGAGTTGCTGACACGAGGCTGCAGTCCTGACGAACAGTCAGTATGGCGTTGCCACCATATGGTAAGTGTTTGCCCGCCGTCTTGGTAGGTAGTATACAGACTCGAGCTAACGCCTGTAAGGCTCATCGCGACCGTTGGAAAGGCTTCGAATTCAAAGAAGTTGACGCGAAAGGCCATACAAGAGGTTGACGTGCAAAGGGCATGCGGAAAGATCATCGAACCCGGCGCACCAGTGGCTCTGCGTCTCCAAGGTCAACTTCTCTATGGCGTGACACGCGTTTTCAGTCAGCAATGCGCATACATGCTGTCTGACCTGCAGAAGATTCAGACGAATCTGCATGTATTTTTCACCAAGTTTGGTGAAAACCAAACTGACCCAGAGGCAGGACAAGCAAGGTAAGGACCCCCGGATGCCAAACATGGGATTTTATATAATTTTGAAAGCGTGGTGGAGACTGACTGGTTTCCTTTTCGTAGACCTGAGAACCTTCTCATCATGAACGATCCAGATTTCGTTCCAGACGTCATGCTTCCCAAGTTTGACCTTGATGCCCTCCTAGCCAACAGTCAAGCAACCAACAAGACATCGTCCCAAATGTCGCCTCTTGACAGCTTACTTTCGGGCTCGCAAACTCCCGGAACGGGCTTCAATATTCAACTTGACTGGCGTGGTTCGGAATCCTCTGGCCCCCGAGGCTCACCTTTTGGTCTTCAAGGCCTCTCATCTTCACAGAAACCGGAAGGTGGACACATGGTACTTCCCCCAGAGAAGGATCGCCAAGAGGACGTCTTCGTTGAAGAGGGCGACTGGGGAATGGAGATTGACGAGGACGGGAACATTGTCGAGGCACAACAGCCTGTTATTGTCCAAGACGACCTTGATCTACCCCCGTTTCCGACGATAGAAGGTGAGGACCAAGCCGTAGCGGGGCCCCACCAGAAGGATCAACCAATCATGGATGATCAGGGTGATGTTATCATGATGGATGAAGCGCAACCCGCAGCCGTGGTTACCGCACCGCGAGACAACCATAGTGCCTTTCAATCTGATGACCACCCTCGCCGCCAGGCACCTTCCCGGCGCAAGAGGAACCCTCGACCCTTGCTTGCCGATACAGAGACTCAACTACCCAGAGCTACTATTAATAAATGGCAAGAGGAGTACAAGGATAACTGCGGTATCAAGTTTTCAGTAGGCGGACCGGCGGTTGCGAAAGCGAACGCCATGCACCTGATGTTTGGTCGTGGTCTGTGGAACGTCGCCGAGATCCCCGGTCTCATAAAACCTCACAATCTTGCTCGTGAATTCTCCGGCGACGCGCTGTTCACCGCGATCACCGGGATCGACCTACCCGAGCGCTCCCGCGGCCGACGTCGAGCCGCGTCCGAATCCGCCGCAGACGATCAGGACGAACAGGGCCGTCGCGTCAGGCCTCGACACTCGAGCGAAGGGGTGCAGCTAGGCCGCGACCTGGAAAGCGACAATGTCTTCGGCGCAGTTGACCCCAGCTCCCCAGAAGTCGGCCGAGAAGCGCAGCAGCCCATGTCCGACCACCTCTCCTCCGCGCTCCGCATGCCCTGGAACCGCGGCTCCTCGGCCCTCCCACTCTCGTCGCTCCACGGCTCCGCGCAGAAGGGCCGCGTCCCCAGCAGCCCTCTGGCGACCCACGGCAACGTCGACGACGTCATGCGCTTCAGCGAAGGCCCATCCCTCGGCTCCGACGGAATCGGCTTCGGCGGGGCGCGCGACGACTCCTTCGACGGGTTCAACCTGCCAGCCGAGGGCGCGGAAGAAGAAGAAGCGAAGGACAAATGGCCGGCGCTCGGCGTCGAGGGCGCAAACTTCATGGCCTTCGTGGAATCCACGGTCCGCGACAACGGCGAGCGCCGCCGCGACGAGGACTTCGACGTCGACCGCCGCTGGGTCGCGTTCGACGACGTGTTCGTGCCGAAGCAGACGCCCCGCGACATCGCCGCCCAGGCTTTCTTCCACACGCTGACGCTGGCTACCCAGGGTCAGCTGGAGGTGCAGCAGGACAGCGACCCGGGTCAGGTGTTTGGTGGGATCTGGGTTGGTATGAGGATGGGCGGGCTTGCTCCTGCTGCTGCTGCGGTGTAGATGGGACTATCGGTTGAGCATCGATAATCTCATTCTACACTGAGGCCGGGGACGGAAGGGGTTGTGCCTTCGACTTTCTCTCCATCCCTACGGCGACGGGCCTTGAGGTCAAAGGGAGATGTACATAATGACGAGCTAAGGGCGGAGAGGAGGTATTTCATGCTGGAGGCGGAAGATGCCGCTGGAAATCGCCATGTGCTGGCGAACTAGCTAAGGAGACACACGATAGCTTGATGAATACCGAAGCAGGTATCTCGAATGTGGCGGAAATAGGCCTGGCTTCTAAGTCATTTGATGTACCGTAATGTTGCTCCAGCTCGGCTAGGAGGTAGCTGGTGCTGGCTGTATGTACTACGTATCCGCTTCGTCTCACGCTGATGATTCGATTTTACATTGTACTTTGAAACACGGAGAGTATCAGTCTTTATTTCTCATTACTATCTAAATTCTGATCAAGTGACTACGTACTCGTACCTAACTAAGCTCAAGCCTCGAATCTAATCGTAGACCTCGTCATCATCGCCAACGCCCTCGCGGTCTTCGAAGGCCATATACCCGTCCCCCGCGGCGTCCTCTCCCATGACTAGTTTCCAGGCCTCTTCGACCGCATCTAAGCAGCTGTCATCGAACGCCAAGCTGAGAGACGGCGAGGGGAAGGCAAACGTAAAGGTGCCGTTGTGAGTTACGCGTGAGGGCTCCCGGGGACTGAGGGATTGCTCGTACTGGAGCTTGTAGAGACAGATTGGTGTCGTATCGGCCGCGGAAACGGCAGCGGTTAGAAGACTGCTCAAGGCAGACTCTAGGCGCTGTGCGGACTGCGGGCATGCTAGAGTGGTCAAGTAGATTACACCTGTGATAGATGACGTCGGTTAGCTATGCTATCCTAACCAGTCTTCGTGGAAATTAAAAGATTGGAGAAGATGTGGTGCGATCAGTTTGTCAGAGGTTATTTTTCGTCAGCGCGAAGCTCGGACAATGTAGATAAGTATTCGATATGTTGGATCATCATAACACCATGAGCAGAAGGGCGGAAAGCAGAGGACACGAGAACTTACTTTGACCGATGGGGCATTCCCCTGTCTCGCTGGAATGTACCAAGGCATATATCCTGGCGGAACTATCGTCTCCTGCGGCTGAGCCACCTGGAAGAGCTACTACAGCGACCGTAGGGGTTGGAGCGCCTTCCACTACAATCTCGAACAATGACTGCAGAGGCGAGTTGACTACAGCGACTAGCCGGGTAATAGTTTGCGCACCAGGAGTAGCTTCATTCTGCAACGTGACTAGCTTCGTTGTGCGGACGGATAACTGGTTCGATAATTTGAGGGAGATCTCGTTAGAATCATTACTGATCTCTGACTTGGTATCAAGCATGTATATACCGCCGCCGACTGCTCCAGCGCGGCATGCCACTTGCGCAATTTCCGAAGAGCCACCCCATTTAGGATATACGGCACAGAAACCAGGACCGAAGAGACCCATGGAGGTGAGATGACGATTTATGATAGCCAGGCCGTCCGCCACGGTAACGCGGCCATCCAACGTTAAAGTAAGAGCGAGGATGTACTTCTGTAAGTTCCCATCTAGCTTGAATTCGCTAGCTAGGAACTCGGAAAGCAGTTTGTTCTCTTGCCCCTGCCAAACCGCCTTCTGTTCGTCAGAGTCGTAGTCGATGACGAACTTGAGGAATTTCATCAGTGACCGTTTGGACCGAGCCGGTATAGATTGTGTGGAAAACACATCTTCTCGACTACTAGGTATCCGGGCTAACTTCGAGCTAGCATCGCTCGCCTCTGCGTCATAGACGAAGAACGAGCCGACAGCTAGAAACTCGACTTGCCTGTATGCCCTCGATGACACGAGCTGTGCTAACAACTTGGAGCGGGTGTGGACGATCTGAGGTGCTAGGGCAAGCGAATATGCTCGGGGGAATGATAGGCCACGGTCGGCAGCTTCTGGATGCTTCCAAACGCTGGCATTGTTGAAGATGCTCTGTTTGTTCGGCTCTTCCGTCGTCGAATCAGCTTTCGCGCTCAAGTCCTGTGTCGCGGAAGCTCCAGCATGGGTGAGGGCCCAGCTATCGGCCTCTTGGAGACTGAAGGCAGCTTCATGCTCGCCGTAGTAGTCATTGGGGTCAACATGGAGGATCCGTTTCTTCGACCGCGAAAGCGCTCTTCAAGGCGGAAGCAGGCTAGGTCAGTCAGATCAAGCTCCGGGATAGTCATGTTATTGAGTGAAGGTTGAGATTGCTTACAGAGCCAGTAGTGACTGCTGCAAACCTGTGCCGCAAATCACCACGTCCCATGGCTCTTCTCCCAAAGATTCCATCGTGGATGGGGGAAGGGAGAAAGAAGATGGACGAACAAGGTTAGTTCCTGGAAAAAAAAAGTTGAAGAAGTAGAGATCTATTTAGCGTCCAAGGTGGAGCCTGATCTATGAATTGACGGCTGCCGTGAGTCCGGTGCACGGACCAATTAAATGAAGCTAGCCTAGCTCAATGTTAATTACGGAGTATTGCATACCCAACCCCGTTTTTGAAACTTTTTTTTTCTTCTCTTTTTCTCAACAATCACCGCTTGCCAGTATCCATCGTTCTTCTGCTTCAAAGCGCCACGATCCTGGTTCCAGAGTGGCCTTTCAGTAGGCTGCTCGCTTTCATGAGCGGTAGACCAAAGGTCGTCCCGTATCTACTGTCCTGGAATAAAGCCTGATAGGATGGTTCGAAGGGTTGATACATCTCACCGAATGGTGTCCTTGTGACAGTTCACTTAATCTCCTCTATTGACTAGATAATAGGATTCAGAATTCTAGTAACTGGGCCTCACCAGGTATCAGATTTTTGTACTGTATCTCCTATACCTTGGTATCGAGTCTCATGCCTACTTTAACATTGGAAAATATAGTTATAATACGGTTGTGTAACTCTTATTTCAGTAGATACTAAAGGTCAATGAAGTGAATTTAGTTGTAAATGAACCGACATATGTAGTCAATTCTAATAGTAGTCTTCGTTAGTAGTTCATGACTACCTTCATAAGAACTAGAGTCTATATGCAAACCCTAACTCCATGCTGTTATCGTATATTCCACGGTTTTTCGGGTATCTCAAGTGACTTTTATTGTAAGACAGCGCGAAACTCCTCCCATCGCGCTCCAGACACGGCAGCAAACTCCTTCATTAGCGCAGGCCCAACAACTGTCCCACCATTCTTCGATATTGCCAGGATCTTCGTCTCTCCCTCTGTATTATCAACCACCATCGTCACCGTCTCATTGCACAAGCTTTCCTCCAGTCTGTCGGGGTCCACGAGGATCCAATAGTGACCGCCGCCTTTCTTTTGCCTCTCCTTAGCTGTAAATACTGCTGCCGTGCAAGCGACTGGTAGTCCGCCTATTCTCAGCGGAGCTGCTTTCGTTGATTGGGTTGGCCGAGAGCATAAGACCATCTCTCGATCCACATCCCAATATGCGCGGGGAAGCTTGGTATCTCGCAGGGCAGCCAATATAGCCGCCCAGGCCACGTCGAACGGGTTGCCGTCGAAGGAGATAAACAGTACGTCAATGTACAGTACCCAGTATGCCTTGACCTCCTTCATCGCCTCATGCATCTCATCGTCTCCTTCTCTAACCTCTCCGTCGCCCCGTATCTCAGGCTTATGGTATATCCGCAGATCCTCAGCACTCAGGATCTTCGAGCTGTGCAGCAGGGAGAAGAGCCGCGTGCTCAGGGTCTGCGCCAGCGTGGTCGGGGGCACGCCCGGCAGGAAGTTGGGCGCGCATCCCGTCGCCAGCTCGACGTTCGGCACCAGCAGGTCGTAGTCCCGCAGCTCGTCGTTGCCGCTCGTGCTGCCGTCCGCCTGCGGCGCGCGGAAGTTCGGGATCTGGGAGGTGAGCAGGGTCTCGCCGCGCACGCCGCAGATAACAGTCGTGTCGCCGGAGCGGACCACGGCGCTGCCGTGCGCGTGGGAGAGGGAGGACGTGTTGACGCCGTACGGACGCGCTTGTCGTGGCTGTCGGCCGTTGGTGCGTGCGGATGGTGTTGATGAATCGGAAGGTTGGAGATTCGCGAGGAGGAAGGGATGGGGGGAGAGTTTTGCGAAGGTTGCGCTTGACAGCGTTAGGGAGCTGGACGCTGCCATTCTGTAAAGCGCAGAGCTTAGATCTGCAGTTATTTTATAAGGTCGGTCGGTGGGTTGTGGTTTACCAATGCATTATAAAGGTCAAGATGGAATAGAAATGATTTATTTGAAATTTGAGAATTTGAGACGGGGAACATTGCAGCCTCGCGGGGGACCGGGGCCTGTTCTACAAAGTGGGGGTTTAATGAGGTCATGGCCAATCAATCATGGTCGATCTACGAGGCTGGCAGGGATCTGAACAAGAGAGACACAGATAAGAAAAGATTAGATTGTCATTGAGGGCCGACTTCAACTCCTGATTCAACTTTCATCAACATCTCATCTCTCCTATTCATTTACACGTATTCCTACGACGATCTCTGAAGTGCTGCCGCCAATGAAGCGCCATCCATATAGTAAGCAGCATGGCAAATCAACCCTTTATCTTCTCCGGACGTCACCAGATGGATGACTGCGCAAGCTGGGACTACAACCTTCTCCTTCTCCGGATCGTTTTTGACTCGCCATGTTATGTGGCACGGTTGATAGATCTTATTGTCGACCATATCTGTCATTCATATTTGTCAATTGCTTAAAGTTGAAGGGAATCCGTTCAGAACTTGATCTTACCGAAGCTCTCGGCTTCATGATGCATCGTCTCTAGTTTCGCCCATGATGCGCCGAAGAAGTTACGGAGCGCATCTAGCCCTTCAACAAGGGGCATATTGCCAAATTGAACTTTTGCATCCTTCGTGTAAATGTTCGCCAGCCTAGACGTATCGAGTGAATCGTTTGCCGCGTGGAACTTGTGGATTCGTAAGCTCTAGCCATTTCTGAGGACGATCCGACTCACCCTTTGCAGCCATGCCTTGACTTCGGGTCGTGTTGTTGGGACGAAAGCCATGATCTCAAATATTGAGACTTATCTTGGATATGATATTATATATTTGCAGTTACAATGTCTGAACTGCCCTCGTACTACTTATATTCTCCGAATCAACCTATTCGCACCTGAAGGCTTACCAAATCATAGCTACCACCATTTTCCCTTTTAGGAAAGGTCGCATCCTAGATGATTAAACAGCAAGCATACCAACAAGAATCTATTACATATCGCAAATATTTGTAATATAGTATCAATAGACTGGACAGTGGCTAGTTCGGATTTGAAAGAGTTCCCAGCGTTAGTTTTCGTTGCCTCTCAGGTGTACTCTACCGAATAGGGTATTAGCGTTTGAGCAAGCAAAGAATAGTAGGAGTGCTCTCTGAACCCTTTATTCCGAATCCGTTTATTATATAGGATCTTCATCAATGGCTATGAGGAATGGTAAGCCCTACCAGATTAACTTCTGAATCCCAAACATCGGGTTCTTGATGTAGAGTATACTGCTGTCTATATGGCGGACTGTGAACTTCTCGGCTCTATGCGATTGCACAAGGTGTTGTTCAATATCCACGCGATCCTGTTTCCGCCATAGCTTGACCCCTGAGTCATACAAGTCTGCTACGCGCTGACTCCTAGTTCTCCAGTGAGAACTGCCATAGTCGACCAATGGTTCTAAGAGCTGGCCGCGTTCATCTTGTGTGGGTTCTGACATCTTCGGGGGATAATTAATTCTGTTAGCAGTACTCACGATAGTACGATAGTAGCCCAAGAGAACCAGCACTCCAGAGTATGGGCAAGAGAGGGAAATGGGGCATGGGGTAGGTTTGGTGGTTCAAGTTTAGGCCCCTACCTACATGATATCATAACAAACCAGTGACGTGATACGTCCTTGTGTTAATACTAATGTTTACAGTTGTAAAGCTACCTACGACGGTTGCCTAGGAGCCCAATGTTCGAGCACATATGCGCGTTAAAAAAGGTTTCCCAAAAACATCCAATGTTATTAACGCTATTTTGGGAGGTCACCCCGAGTCTCTACTACCGCTTCTATGCCTTCTGTTTGCGTCTTTTTGCGTCTTTTTATTCCTTTAACGTTTGTTTATACTTGCGCCATCTTCTTGGTGGTGTCTTATACCTATAACATGCTCTCACGACGCTTCGCTATAGGTAGCTTGCTTCTCACGACATATTCCTTACGACATCCGAGATAGACTTTACGACGTCTTTGTATGTATATTACCTCGTATCTCCCTCGTATTTCCATACTTTCTATTAAATTAACCTATCTTGACCATTTCCCCATGTCATCCTTCTACCTAATCACCTTTCCACCATCAATTTCTTACTATTCTCAACCACGCGTTCTAGTCTCCCGTTAACATATTCTCATTCAACATTTTTATTTATCATGTCACTCGACTCGTTCATTGGCCTTGACATTCATATAAAGACTGCTGACATTCTCTTCTGCAGGCTTTTGTTGTCGACTATTAATATCGCCAGTGCGCATGAACATGTTACCGAAACCAAGCTACTTTGATCGTTAAAGGGGCTAGGGTTTGACCACAGTTCCCGCCTTGACTATTAATCGTGCCAGTTTTAAGACCAGAGCTCTTGCCCTAAATGATAACGAGAACTAGTATTGACGTACTTGACCACCCCTGTTTGACGGAGACTCTAGCTCTTGCCTTAATCTTCAACGCGGCTATCGACTCGCGCGAGCACTTTCCTTCTAAGCTCAACAATGAACTATGAGTCACTTTTAGGTTATCTCCCTTACTTGAAGCTTCTATGAAAGAAGCACCTTTAAAGCTATTACAATGTTTTCCTCGATTAAGTTAACAACACTTCTCGCTCCATCAGATTCAACCAACATGGCATCCCTTCGTAAGGACACGTCTCATTTCTGAGCTCATCATACTTTCGAGTCCACCAATCCAGGGCACATCGACTTGAAGGTGAGCTATCTCTAAACTCAATAAGACGCTTCTATTAATACTGTATTGATATAGAACACTGTCAATCCTGTTCATCATTGAGAACCCATCCCTGACAGCACAACACCATCAACGTTCATCTTCCTAGGATTTTCAAACATCACTCACCCTAGAGAATTGCGATGGCATATGTGCCGATGTTCACCGCAACTATCAAGATGTCTTACATCAGGTCTCTGAGAATGTAGAATTGATATATTGCGTTACGTCACAATTCTTTCTCTGTATCCTTGGAACGATGGGGTCATTCCTCACATCACATGGGAAACCTTGAGCCGGACACAGGAGATTACCATGTTGACCTCTTGACTACGAGAATACTCCTACCGGCCGTATCGTACTATAACATCGCGATGCCCTACATCATAAGGGATTTATTCCTTCAAAAAAACCTTTCGGGGTCATATGGGGACTTGAGGAGCACCGTCCTTGATGCGACGAACTCTACCACAGTTCTCGTTCAGTACGCGTCTCCTAGTACATTAACTCCCTTCTATTTCAACTCTACCCTAAAAGAGCCGCCTCTACAAGAAATCCCCATCTAATACCGACCGCTTTTATTATTTTTCAACGTGCACTTAGCACTTGATTTCGGTATGTTTTTTCGAAAGACTCGGCCGTAAGTACAACCACAGCAAGGATAAGAGAGGGGATAAAGCGAAATAAATATCTTCTCGCCTGCTTCGTCGTGGCCAAATCAGCCTGACTTCAGCACTATGTCGCCTAACGCAATAATTCGGTCCATCATAAGTAACAATAAAGGGGAACTCAACCAGCATCAAGCCTGGATATAAGCCTGTTGGCATATCATGGGCGAGCCGCGTCTTTGCCAGGACGGATTTCCAAACTGTTCTGACATTTATGGTGCTCCTAATGCCCTTAATGTTCCTGAAGACAAGTTCAACAAACACCGACGATCTCCGCTGACAAGTTCGCTACGCCCGGTGTCAGGACAATGGCAAGAGCAAGTGGAATTCGACTGATGCCCCACAAACTTATGAGCTTGTAGTTGACCCTCTCAGAGAGGTGTCCTATGACACGCGTTTCTTCAAATACTACGAGTCCGTACAAGCCTTCTCAGAGTAAGCTGGTGGGTACCTTCGCTGTCGAAAACAGGGATCGGATTCGACGAATGGGTCCTTGATATCGTCCAGCAGCACATAAAGACGCCATGCGCTCGTTGTCTGCGACGTCTTAGTCTCAGCTACTAGCCCACAGCTATTGCATTCGTGTTCAACCTAATAGCACATCCAATCATTCACCATCCGACAATATAAGATATAAAGACCTAATCGACTTATTGCGACTCGTTGGATGAACGATGGCCATATAATTGCAGACCAGCCTATAAATAATTTTCACTTCGCCCAAAAGGGCGCAGCGGAATAGACTTGTCAGACGGTACTAATTACCTCTGTTTAAAGTCTCTTTCCTTAACCCATTACGGGGGATTGGACCCTTGGGCTTTGCCACAACTTACAAGCACTATCTCAACAGAGCACCTAAATAACTTTCCGGCGCTGGTGATCTAGGACGTCGCCAGTGACTTGAGCGACTGAGCTCCTAACTGGGAACCCACCCGGGTGCCGACTGGCTCAAAAGGAGAAAGGAGACCGGCACTACCGTTACCCGGAACACAGGGACCGGATACCCGTCGAATGAAGATATCACGATGCGGACCATATGGTAGGGGATGTAGCGAGGTTGTTGTGCGAGGGACTCTAAACCTAACTGCCCTAGATCGCGGTATGCGCACAAGAGCATCCTCGCTCATGGTGTCTCGGGGTGTCTCTTCCCTCGGGTGTGCATCTACACAAGAGACAAAACCTCTGACAGACCTGGTGTTCATCACCTACCATAGATCTAACTAGCGTGGTATCTTTGGGATGCCTGGGACGCGTTCAAGAAATTAACGGAGAGCCCCCAGGTCGACGCCCATTCATCCTCCGGTTCATGCTCCAACATACGAAAGCACCGATGATATTATGGGGCTCAGGAGGGAGCTGGTTTTACAGAAGTTGGTTTCAGTAGGTGGACAATATGAACGTTGGGCTATTTTAGAATGGATTGAGACAGTGTCTACAACTCCCACCAACGTTGGGAATGGGATAGGGTCGGACGGATGGTTAGGCATAGGTATATTAAGAGGACAGACAATACGCCTTCTATCATGAGGAATTCGTACAGGCATAGGTACCTAGGTATATATCACTATATCGAAGAGTTTGCTGCAAAATGAAATTAATCAGAAGTGCAATATTCAATTAACTGACATTACCGCCCTTACCTAGCAGTCTAGACGCTGTACCTTGCTCTCTATCTATCTATCCCTTGGCCGTATTTCCCAGATCATGTTGTAATTTGCAGCAAATCAAACTGATTCTATATGCCTTACTACACATATCATGCTACTATGCACTAACATCTAAACGCCCGAAGTCAAGTTGCATCGTGTGAGTCGGCTCAAGTGGGGATCATACTTGGGAAGTGTTATAATCGCCAGTATATACCTACCTAACCCGCTGACTACATACTTAGGCAATTTAAATGTTACGAACCAGAGCTGGGGGCGCAGAAGCCTTCCTTTCAGCTTAATCAAAGCTCGAACTCCCGTTGGCTCGAATTCGCAATCCGGTACCTATATTAATTAACTCTGAGGTCATCATCTGCCCGACGCGATCGTTCGAATGGGTTCCCCAAAAAAAAACGAAAACCCTGTGGCAATTGATGTTCTGGACAGAACCAAAGGACCCATTTTGCACCTCCCGAATCTACCGCTCTACGATTCCGGGGCTCTGGGACACGCTTGCTGCACCGCTGCGAGTCGTATGGCGCCTGTCACACTATCACAATCATTACTGGATTGGGGGACTCGTCACCTTACCCGTCGGCTCCGGAAGGACCATCGTTCCCCAAAAAACTCCATTTGCTAACTAAAAGGTTACGTATGCAACATTTCTTTCTACGCCCCTATTGCCAATCGGCGTGCCGGTGGAGCCGGGTAGTTGGGGGGCAAATCACGGCGCGCCGTTAAGCGCCTGGCATTTTTATTCCGCGTCCAATCCGGTGCCCCCAAGCTCCCAAGGTTTTTTTTTTATCTTAATATTTCCCCCCCTACATAACTACTGAAGCTCTAGGAGGGAAATAAAAAACATTGCTAAGGGCTTTTCTGACGTCCTATTTGATAGATCTCACCGTGTTCTTAGATCATCAATTAATTGCGATCCGGAAGATGGGGATTGGGAATTTGGAACAAGGTACGTATGTACTTGAGCTGCGCCGCTTTAAGGCTGGTTGCATAACTTGATGCCCTTTTTATGTCTGTATGGGAGAATTGCCGTTTGTAAATTGTACGTATTGACCGTAGAGTCGCACGCATGGTTACGAAGAATGATAACTACTAATTTTGAAGCAACGTCTTTGATCACTAACAATATTCGCATTTACTTAGATTAAGCACATACGAAATTATTTCATGAAATGTTTCTTAGGTTTCGTTGAGAGACTTGAGTTTGAGGTGCGGTCATAAGCTATGCTCTTCGAGGCCTCTCGGGTCGACCTAGGACACGTCGTGTGGCCCCATAACCCTCTATTAAGGTGAACGGGCAAGTTGGCAGTTGGATACAGAGGATCATACGAATATACTTATCCCTAAAGAGATGTTGCTAATTCGTAATGATAGTCACTGTAGTATGGTTGCCTCTTCCAGATACGCCTTTCTGCCTCACTGTACTTCTCAAATCGCGGGCCGGGAGTGGTCCTATGTTCAGTTAATTGTGACCAACTTGGCCGAGAGCTTTGAAGAGAGACTGGTTAGACTGGTGTAGATCTGGGTCGACTGTGGGCTATGGACCGCCATAATATTCTCTCTGTCACTTCAGAAGCTTACGACGCTCATCGTAAGACTCGGCGGCTACCAATCGGTATTGGAATTCAAGCCCCCAGAGATAATGTACCGGGCCTCCGTCGAAAGAGGGTCATAAGATGTCCCAGTTATTGTAGTTTGGTTCAGAAGAACATTCATTGGAGGTATGAGTGTCTCGGCGCCAATGAAGGCGGTGGCGTATAGAGATGCAAGAAAGAGCAGCTGGTTTCAATGAATCGACATCGTCAAGGCAAGATAAGATCCTCCGTGTGATCTCGATCGGTAGTTCATTCATTCAAAGTAAGGGAATCTTCGGGCTTGTGCCTTATAAGTTACGTGTAGTTGAAAACAGCATGACAAGATGACTATGTACACTACCAGGAACGCAGCTGGTGGTAGCCTCAACGTTCTGGGTACAGAGTTACGTATGAAGCTGCCATAGTAAAAGAAAGTGGTACTCCTAACGAAAAGACAGTTCAATGTTCATTCATAGAGTTTATCAAATCTACATAGGTACCTTACTTACATACCTTCACGTTCTAACCATTGTTACTAATATTACTCCTTTACTCTGCACTGGTCGTGGAATGGGGGTTAGCCAATTTCCCTAGAAAATTCACTCGACGACATGCTGCCATTATGTTAGATATAATTAAACTCGAAAACAAGATCATAAATGATTAGAAGCAACATAGGTTGCAATCAAACTAGACCATAATACATCTATTCTACCAGGTCATTTTGAGCCTCTTAGGAAGCCATCTACCGTCCGTCTTATATTCCGTAAGTAGGAAACGGTACTCATCTTCTGTGCATAAATACGGTCTTCATAAGTGGTCTGGCTTCATGGATCAAGCAAGGAGAAGCTATGCCCAATTCGTTCAGACGCCACATGGATTTGATCATAAGAGGAAAACGGTTCGTGGAACCAACAACTATTATCAGATGGCCATAACCATGGCCATGGTCAAACGGCCGCAGCCAAATCAACGGCTCATCGGTAGATGGATGATGAACCAACTCGACATTTTCGGAGAGTAATAATGGAACCGCCGAATTGCGTTATTCGTGACTACAACATTGGATCGCTTGGATAGAAGCTTATCAACTTGTCATGTAGGACGATCCCTTGGGTGTAACGTCTTTTTAGGAGAGAATTGGGGGAATTTTGGGGGAACTGATTTGGGAATGGGATAGCCTATGTACGTGATAGGTTCGTATGATATTCGGAGTTATCAAGAAAAGAAAAGAGCAGAAAAGAAAAAGATCAAGAATCAAGGTCTGAAACTCGAAGCGCTTTCTCTTTTTCTTTTCTTCTCTCCGACCGCTTTAATATCGTTCGGTCGTTTTCTGTCACCGTCACCGTCACCGTACAGCTAAGCTTATGGATATCAAAGCTCTCGTGGATCTGCATCCTGCGAATGGCTGCATACATGTACATTATGCACAACTTAGCACAGAACAATGGATCCTTGCCATCGCCCCGGCACGGCAATCTTCCCGTTAGCTTTAGCATGTTTACCTAGAAAAGGACCCTGGCGACAGTTGCCAAGCTTCGATATTTATTCGCACGCACTTGGACATATCCAGTATTGCACATACATATCTCATACATACCACACACTGGACACACACACTCTAGCGCCCACGCTTATTCCGTGCAACACTGCAGTCTGCAGTCTGCGGGGGAACAAATCTGCTCTCCCTTCCACAGGCCAACCAATATCGAAGTACGGCCAGCCGCTGGGTCTTGTAGCTTCTCAACCGACTGCAATCCACACCAGCTTCTTTTGCTCGTCCCTGATTGAACAGATGTTGGCCGCCCCCCCGGTTAAGAGGTTCAAGTTTTTGCCCCGCCTGTTTTTTCTCTCCCACGAGGCCAATCTCGCAAAACTCCTATTGGGTAATACGGTAAGGAGATCTCGAGCCGAATGTGGTAGTTGTGTGACGAAAGTTGACAACCTCGCTGCATGTTGTACCTGGCGAGAAAAGAAAGGGAACTAGTTCCCCACCCTGCCATCGCGATCCTGGCCGTGGGTCGTGGACCGTGGGCCAACTGGGGGCCTGGCAAGCCAACCGATAATACCTAGGGATATTTTATACATAATATACTTGTTCCTTCGGTGCCCATCTCACCATCGGCCCGGGTCTTTCTATTCTTCCTTTTTTTCCCTTGTCGTCGTCAGATCTTCATGATCTAGTTCAATGGCCGCTATTTTTGCCTTTCAGAGTCTTTAGTCCCGTGAATTGGGGAGTCTGGTATTCCTCATACGCGCGACAGGCCTTCATTCGTTCCAAATCCCTTATCAGAATATATATAGGTTACCTTTCATCCTCGCTCAGTAACGACACGTAAAAGGTGGCCACCACGTAGTTCCGATCCATGTAGCAAGCGGAGGTGTGAGACGGGGCCAAGTGCGACGCGAATTTTTGAGGCTCGAAAGGCTCTCATACGGCGACGATCCACACCGGATTGGCGCAATAGAGATTAAGCGCGCCATATCAGTGATCTCGTCGATACTGCCATTTTATTAATCTCAAGCAGCCATGGAGGAGGGAACCGTATCAGTCATGGCGGGGGCAACAAGGACACTCTCGGAACTTGCGAAACGGATATATATCCCGTTGACGGCAACGAGCCCACCAGGATTAGTAGAAGCGAACACAGTCGACCCGTGGAGCGCGTCTGGAAAGTATGGTTTAGGATGGACATATTTCAGTATAGCCCTGATGGGGATGGTAGTGTTGGTGCGGATATGGCATTGGTGGCAAGATAAAATCCGACAGGCGATATACAAGCAAGAGGTGGAACAGCACTACCGAGATTTATACAACCTCGATCCCGAGTACGCACTGCCGACGACCATGCACACCGGCCAAACCGGCATGCAATTCTTCCCCGAGGAAGGTAGAGAGGGAGGGGGAGGGGGAGAGAAGAGGGACTTCAAGCCGAAATCTGACTTTTCCGCCGTTGGACCAGTTCTAGACACACTCGCCCTCTTTAGATGGGTGTTCTACCGACCAATACCAGATCTTGTGTGGCGAAAACACCGATTCACCTTTTCGTCGCTGGCGGTTTTGTTCATCGGCTTCATCGCGTTGGCATTCGTGGCGTTATACGTCTTCCTCAAGCAACCCCTCTACTGGGACAGCATCCAATACGGCTCCCCTCCGGTTGCGATCCGGGCGGGCATGATTGCCGTTGCCATGACTCCTTGGATCATCGCGACTAGCATGAAGGCCAACTTGTTGACGCTCATCACGGGGATTGGACCGGAGAGGCTCAATGTGATTCACCGGTGGGCGGGTTACCTTTGCCTGTTCCTGGTCCTCGTCCATACCATCCCGTTTTACGTCCAGCCTGTGTGGGACGATGGCGGTATGGCTGTCTTCTCGACGCTGTTCCCCCAAGGGAGCGGCGTTATCTATGGCACTGGCATCGCATGCCTAGTACCCCTGCTTTGGCTCTGCGTTGCTTCTCTCCCTTTCGTTCGCAGGATAGCGTACGAAGTCTTTGTTACACTACACGTCCCTGTTGGGTTCGTCTATCTCGGTTGTCTATTCTGGCACACGAAGAACTACCTGGCATCTTGGGATTATTTATACGCTACGATAGCTATATGGGTACTCTGCTATTTCCTTCGCATCTTCAAGCTAAACTGGGTCAAGCCGTGGCGGATGTCGTTCTTGGTGGGAGACGAAGCGGCGATTACTCTTATGACCGAGAACGCCATCAAGATTACCATCCCCACGCAGATGAGGTGGAAGCCCGGGCAGTATGTCTACCTGCGGATGCCTGGCATCTCGATCTTCGACAATCACCCGTTCACCATCTCCTCGCTCTGTAGTGAGGATTTCCCCTCGGAATATGGCGAGCAGTTTAGGGATTGCACTCTTGTATTCAAACCATATGGTGGGTTCACCCGACGAGTCCTCGAGACTGCTATTGATAAGGGGCCATTTCACACGTACCGGGCATATCTTGATGGACCTTATGGCGGCATGCGCCGCGAACTAGCTGCATTCGATACATGCATCCTGATTGCCGGTGGAAGTGGTGTGACTGCGCTGATGTCGCAGTTATTGAACCTGATCAAACGAATGCGCGACGGCAAGGCTATTACTAAGAAGGTAGTGGTCGTTTGGGCCCTCAAACGGCTCGAGGCGATGGATTGGTTCCGAGAGGAGCTACGTATTTGCCGGGATTCGGCGCCCCCAGAGAGCGTCACCTGCAAGTTCTTCGTCACTGCTGCTAAGAGGCAGTCTCGAATGCCCGCTCAGCGCGAGCGGGGGCCCCGGCCGATCAGCAACATATTTCACGATAGACTCGACGGCTTCGTAGCCGGCATCGCCTCGAAGCGCACTTCCCAGATGATCCGGGACGAAGCGCAGGGCAACCCCGACTACGAGCGCGAGCTTCGCGCAGAGGATGAAGACAGGTTCACCGCTCTTCCTCAACCAAAACACCTCCAACCTCATCACATCCCACCGCAAGGCCCGCCGCCTTCGAACCGCCTATCAGCCCAGGAGGAGTCGCTGCGGAGGCTAGAGGGCCGCGACCACAGCGAACCCGAAGACCAGATCCAAGAAGCAGCGCCGGCAGCAGGCTCCGGCTTCCCCGAGGACAAGCCCAAGCGCGAGTTCCACTTCCCGCCGCTGCAGACGCGGGCGGACAAGCAGCCGCACTTCAACTTCGCGCCGCCATCGCCACGGCGAGCGGCGCCGCGCGAGGACGAGACCCCGAGCGGGCCCTGCGAGCCGGCGCCGCGGCCGCCGGAATTCGCGCACCTGCGCACGACAGACCTCCCGGCGGCGGGCCAGCAGAGGCCGACGTCGACGTTCGGGCCGCCGAGCGGGTTCGACTTCGGGTTCCCGGAGACGCCGACGGAGTTCCAGAAGAGCCTGATGCGGTTCGCGTTCCCGGTGCCCCACGAGATCGACGGCGGCGGCGGCTGGAGCGTCGAGTACGGCCGCCCCGACCTCGGCTTCATGCTGCGGCGGTGGACGACGGGCGGCGCCGACGGCCGCGGCATCCTCGGCAGGCGCACCGCCGTCTTCGTGTGCGGCCCGCCGAGCATGCGCGTCGGCGTCGCGAACACCGTCGCGCGGCTGCAGGCGGAGATCTGGGGCGATCCGTTGCTCGAGGAGATCTTCTTGCATACGGAGAATTATGCGCTGTGAATTGGGGTTGGGGGTGGTATACAGGGGGGAGGGGGGGTGTACGTGGAGGGTTGTATACGTGGAGGGTTGTATATACATATATATCTAATTACATCCTGGACGAGCGATGCAAAACCTGACGATTGCTGGCGTTTGGGATTACTAGGGGGGGTGGGAGATACCACTCACGACGACAGCTAACTTGGGCTTGTTACTGTACCAACCGGGGACAGGGGAAGTGTCCTTGGTGTGTATTTATTATATCGGCTCGTTGGTAGGGTTTGATAGCATCGACCTGGATGGAAATGGGCTTGCTGGCATGGCCGCGGCTCGGCTGTGGATGGGATTTCTTATGGCCGCATACCTACTACTACTACTACTATTACCTATTTACTTACTTACGTGAGGAACCTAATCTACTCCAATTACTTATATTATGTTGTCCTTGCCTTATTATGTGGTGGATGTATGGCTGGCCGTTTGGTATGGGTGAGGAAGCACTTGTGGTTATATATGTCAGGAGTAAAGGGGCTAGCTACTACGTCGAATCCATCTGGCGTCGAAAGGGTTAAAAGGTTAGAAATATGTTTCGGTAGTAAACTTGGATATATGGCTGGATAAAATACATAATTGGAATTATGCGTTGTTGTGAAGCGGCAAGTGAAAGTGTGTTAGGTGGCGTGAATCAGGGCGTGGTGGGTGCGTAGTGTGAATAGTTACACTTTTTTTGAACTCAAAATAGAAACGTGAACGATGAACAAAAAAAATCGCGAAGTTCGACGTTTACGCATGTTGAGCGTCATAAGGGTGGCTGGTCGGTGTCAAGACGCGATGGGCAGACGTGGTGAGTAAGTAACGTAGGTAGAAAAAGAATTACGAAAAAAAAAATGTTGATTTGGCCGGCGAGGGAATTGAACCCAAGGGCATTCTCCCAAGCTCAGGGCTCAATCTTGTCTATATACCAGTCTATCCCCAGAACCCATTAAGCCATTGGGAGAGTCGCCGCACCAGCCCGGCCTTCTACCAGATGTGATAGAACTTGTCGATATTGGGGTATATATGTTGGCTACCTAGGTACGCGTACTTGATACCGTGACAACGCGGTGGATGGTTCACCCTACAACGCTGCATGGACCATCGTGTTTGCCATCGGATGACTACCCCTCTACCTGTCATGACTCATCTTCACTTCACGTAACTTGAAATGGATATACGTAAGACGCGACCTGGACTCATATTCTCATATCTAAAAGTCACTACCTTCGATCACAAGTTGATCTACATACCCTCTAGCTACTAGTTACATTCTTTTCAGTCTAATTCAGGTACAGGCAGATGGTCAACGAGCTTCATCCGCAATCCCAGCTCCGCGAGGGCTTTCACCGCGTTCTCATCCCTTAACTTTTCTGTCTCCTCCTTTGTTGTGAGCACGAACTCCTGCTTCAACAACAAGCCCCCTTCTGGGTAGTCATATTCCTTTGCTGCTACCGCGTCGGCTTTCCCTATGTCGATTATGAGGCTCTGTTTGACTCCAAATACGGCATCCGATGTCTCATATGGGTCACCACGCACATAGAGCGCCCTATTATATAAGTCAGCATTGCCACAGACCTAACTATTCAAGACAGCCAACACGGTGTAACTATGAAGCCCTTTTCGAGGCCAGGGGAGTTGGCAGGGTATTCCAACAAATTCTTCTCTCAGAGGTTGATGATAATGAAATATTAAACTCACGTAATCAAGTGATCCCATCCCTCCTTCTCAAACATGAAATGAAGATGCGCTGGCCGCCAGCAGTGTCTGCCGAGCGTTTCAAGAAGCTTTCCCACCGGGCCATCGTGTGGGATCGGATAGCTCACGGGCTTGATCCCCTTGAACCAGAAGCGGCCTTTGTCATCGCTCACCATGACGCACCGCTCGCTAGGCTCTTGGCGATCAGAGTGTTGCACGTCGTAGTGGCCGCTGCTATCTGTCTCCCAGATGTCAATCTTGACACCCGACACGGGATTTCCTGCAGTATCCTTGACGGTACAGACGCAGAGCAGCGGCTCCCCCTCGGGGTCGGACGCCATGTTGGCCCCATTGGCCAGCGTCGGCGCGTCGTGCGTGTGGAAGGGCCCTAGTACCGAGCCCTCGGTAGAATGCGGTGGCTTCGGGTGGTTGATGCTGTCGACCAGTAGGGAGAGACCTAAGATGTCAGACAGAAGGATGAATTCCTATACCGAGCACCGCGTCAGTTGTCTACCTTCCCATGCCAAGGCCATATGAGGAGTAGCACACGTACATGTCTCACATCACTGCTGATCTGCCCACAGCCCACAAGGAAATTGAGCGCCGCCATCCACTCATCCGTGCTGAGTCGTGTCTCGCGAGCGAAGTCGTGAATATGCGTCACCAGCCGCTCCATCAGATACTTCAGGCGCGCATCATGGCCTTGCGAGTTGATCCGCACCGTGTTCGGCGTGATGTTGTCAATCGTCAGGTCCAGAAGAGCCGGCGCAGCCATGATCGCGAAAAACTAAGGTTACAATCTACCTAAACTACGGGTGGTGTACAGAAGATGTCTAACGGGAAGATAGCTTATAAAATAAGAAGCGATTGACGGAAATTGAAGAACAAACCTAAAGGTCCAAGCAAGGAGACTCGACTTAGCTCGTCAAGACCTTATGTAATTCTCTGTCATCTGTCATAAGGCACTATGCTGTATCATCTGAGGAGTAGCTCTTGGGTCGGCAGTTAGTAGGCGGGATCTCCATATAGGGCCAACAGTGCTACTGGGTCAAGGTTGATCCTCAGCTCAACTGGAGCGAAGATCGTACGGTATGTTACTCTAGATGATGCGAGGACCCGGAGGAATGGTTCGAGATGGACAATTCGGAAGAACTTGCCAATCGATAGCGACGCTTACCTGCCAGTAGCCACGGCAATGGTTACACTTGAATGACGAGGAAGACGTGTAGATGCCGGTATCAATAGCCTGGGAAGTTAACAAGATTCGGGAATATCGTCAGAACTATAGATGTGGGGTAATGAACAAGGTAGGGATCCTATGTAGAAAAGAGAGGGAGAGAGGAAGAGAGAAGAGAAAAAGAGGGGCAGAAACGAGGGGGACGACGGATGTGGAGGAGAATAAAGTGCGGAGAAACGACCGTGCATCGTCACTTTCGCGATAAGTGCCTTGGAGAGAACGCCAATCAACCCTTGCATATTTGCAATAAATACCGTACTAAGTAGGTACATATATCATTAATCCATCTTGACTATAAAGCGAGATAGTCTTGATATGAATAAGTGGATTGCTTTCTTACTTTACCCCCTATCTCGTGAAGGAATGTGTTAAGACCTCATATGTTCTCTAATTCGATTACCGAAACTTCGAGCTAAAACGTTGGGCAAATCCGTAAAAACCCAGGTCATCACCAACTATCACAACTCCGCCTCTGCCTATTTCCTCGTCAATACGCCTTTTGCCACTCATAATCGCAGCTGAGATCTCATCAATGGCTCATCGGGAACAGCGGCACTGTATTTGAGCCCGGAGCTTCAAGAGTAGGATTGACCGCTTCATCAACTTCCTATAATCGAGTGAATCCTCTTCATTCTGCCTCGGGTGCCCTGAATGACTGCTGTCTACCTGATGAAACTCCGCATCGGGGCAACTTAAGCAGAATTTTCCAAAGTAGGACATATGGGGCGGTATTGCTGACCGTAAGACAGATAGATGTATGCGATCAAATCCTGTTTTCATGTGAATATTTCATCAGAAGACTAATATAAGTAGAAAATTGCAATATGAGTTGTGACGTAGAATATGCGGCGTTGATCAAATCTCCTTGCAAGTTCGCGTCAAGCCTCGTTCCGTGAGTCCATCCACAGACCACCAAACGAAGCAACAGTGGGTCTCCGGTATCAATATATTATAAGCGACTATATGCGTGGCAGTGCTTCGTTTCGTTGAGGGCAAACGTTACTGGGACAATCTGATTTTCCATATCGAAGTGTCGCTGTGGCAGGCAACGCTCACGGGCTGCATAGCGTGAAGCCCGGTTTTAGCGTGCTTAGATATATTCGACGATGCCCTCCCGATGCCCTCTTAAGGCAACGTCTCGTTTGACAAGTTGTGCGTAAGACTCGCTTGTCGAGGAGGCGATGCAAGGCTCTTGCAGCTTATATAAACGAATCAAACAAGAACCAGTTGTTTTGAGGCTCTGAGTTTGAAAGCCTCACGGGAGAAAAGCAAAGTTTCATTCTTAAACCTAGGGCTGCATGTGCGTTCAGCTCTTTATATACATCCACCAATAGATGGATTGGTTGGTACCTTAATCTTAAAAGGCGTTTGCTCCTTACAGTTACCTCATCGTGCATGCATAAGCACTCACACGACCGCTCGATCATGTGCAAGATGTTTCAGCCTTATCATAACTCATGCCACACGATGTTAAATCCCACGTGGTGGCGCTGTTTATAGAACTAATGTCTTACTCTACACGCGACGGATTTTAAGGGATCTTCCTATTACTGGCTAGTCAGACCGGTAGACCGGCCAAATCTCACCGACGAGGTTCAACTGCCATGCACCTATGCAATAATTATTTGGCCCTTTAACCTATATATTATCAGCTCTAGATCATCGGGTTACTATCAACTGCTACTCAGCCAAAGATATTATTATTTTCGTGCCATCAATTTGGTAAAGAGAAGGTATCGACAGCTGTGATATATTGCTTGGGCATAGAATGCTTCGCCACCCTTGCTATGGGACTAACCTTGGACTTTGAAACATCTTCATCCACAGTCACAAGCGCCTCTCGGTAGGTAAAGTAGTACGAGAAGGATTCGTCAGACTTTTATTCCAACCGTATACCGAGATATCTTATCAGATTTGGATTAAGTGTCGCCACGTAAGCAATTAATTTATTTCAACCTCAGCCTCAATGCCCTTAAAGCGCCAGTATATGTAACTAGGTGGCAAATTTCAAACTTCGTGACAATACAACTTGCACGAGTATACCTTTGGAAGGACAAGTTATGCTGACGATAGAAGTAAAGGCCATACAATATGTATGGAAGTGCAAAGAAAAATATGGATATGATATTAGACACAAGCTCATAAGGCACAATCACTCAATATTGTCTATATGTAAGACTCAAGGAAATTCAAATTCAAAGTCCTAATGCAAACATAAACTCATTCTCAAAAAGGAAAAAGCCTAGCTAGTCATACGAGTAAGGAAATAAATAAATAGTAACCCAGAAGAGAAAGATATAGGAAATAACAAAATATGGAATAACCCCCTTTTTTTTGTCTTGATCTTTTTCCTTTTTCCAGACCCCCTTTTCCGTTCCGACTAAACAAAAGTCCAACCCAATGTTTTACTGCCAGATCTTTCCTGTAAGCCTTCTATCCTTTATTTGTGATTCGAGCCCAGATCGAATGATGCAATCAAAATACGCCCAAGACCTCCCCATAAAAACACACAGCGAAAGTGTAAGGCCGTAGAAACATCTAGTTCCTTGCGTGTATAAGCGGCGGTTTGTTTAGGATATTGCACTAAACAGAATGAACGTGAGTGTGCGAGGCCGGCAATGGCAATTGTGAAGCCAATAGGATGAATCTGTATATGACTTTCTATCATGTTCTTGTTTTCGAATTTGTCGGTAGAATATTGGAAAGACTGGTCATCATGGCAGAGGTTGAAGAAATCTCGATCGACATTAATTCTCCTTATCGATCATCCGGTAAGGTCCTAGTTTCAATTCTGCATCCCGAACAAAATTTGTGCTTGCAACAGTCCACGCACTCCACCGTTCCCTTCACTGTCATAGGGCCGGACAGGCAAGAACAGCAATACCAAAACTTAGTTACGATTTGCTTTGGCATCGTGAATAAAGTTGAATTCTCAATCGAGAAATATAGTAGATAGTTTAGATTGTTGAGTTGATTTTTGAATGCGTGTAAGTTTTGTGAAAAATGTAATGGATTGCAATAGAAATATAATTGAACTTATCTCGACCCTATGGTTTATATAGGTATTCGATTCGATGACCTTTCGTGGTTCGCCTGCCACACTCCTTACGAAAGATAAGGCAACCCTCGAAATAATCACTCTTGATTCCGCCATCGTGGCTCTGCAGGTATGGCGCTATACTGTGAATCTAGGTGAAGTAGATTGTATTCCCTGGTAGACTAGGACAGCCAGATCGATAACCAAGGGCTGTGTGGACTGGTCGACTCTCTGAGATCAGATTCTCGGTGTATTCCTTGAATATCCTGTCTTGCCCTGAGGACAGTATCCTCCCGCAAGGAGTGACGCTTCGCCTGTCACTCTTCTGGAGCCACTCAAATCCGAGCTGATTTAGTAGCACAAGCTGGGCCACCATCATCACATGTCTGTTAGAGAGGGCAATGCTAAAAGCTCCATCGTAACTCGCGACGAGAAGCGTAGCATAATTGCCTAGAGTGATGGTTTCAGTTCGGTACAGTTGTCCGCCTCAGCCAAACGACTAACGGCAGGCGGGAGGAGTCGGTCCCAGACGAGTGAGATTCAAGCTAGTAAATTAATTGAATTAGCGGTGAGACCATTAATAAGTATGGATTATAATACCAAAATAATTTGGCATGCCCTGAAGCTCACATGAGATGTAAGCGTGGATAATGAAAGTCGGACCTTTTTTTTAATTTGATAGAACTTGCCATAGCATATCTGAAACTTCTCCCATTAATTGCTCACATTGTTTCTTCGTGACCAAAACTGAGCCACTATCCTAGGTAGGGCAAAACAGCCCCAGAGAATGATGGTAACAAGTATGCCCTATATCAGGCTGTGCGTTCGTTCAACAATCTAATTCGGTCAGATCCGAACATTTGTTTCACCGAACGCTCGTTATTGTCCAGCGTACAACCATTCTTCATATCACGTAGTATCAATATTACAGTTTGACACCTATGTTTTGTGCTATCCTCCTCGCGTCGGGCTGGGTTGTTTGTGGTTCGCATCCCTATGTTCTCAGGAGAAGCGGTTCCGGATGTTACCGACGAATGAGGCGAGACGTAAGAAACAAACTATGACTCGTAAATATGTCCACAAAGGCGGAAAATTAAAGGCATATAATGACGGTCTCTAGTTTTGCTTTACCTTAAATAAGTATATAGGTAGAGTGAGGCTGTGTTGTGTTAACGGTCCCGTGCTAAGATATATTGCCCGATGCTAGATGGTTCGGTGAGCAAGTGTAACAATGCCCCTCTGTGCTTGGCAACAATCATTCAAATCCGCGAATGCTCACCGAGTCTCTTGAAACTTAGCAATAATAGTGATGCCGGTTTTATCAATTTCCGGCCGTCGAAGAGACATTGTAATCTTTGATCTTATATTTCGAGACTCGCTGATACGTGTAGGCAGTAAACTGGACTGAAGACTGATATATTTATTATGTTAGCAGTTGGTTCGATGCTAAAGTGTTCTTGGAGTATACACTTCACTTTTCTGGTATCTTAGAAGAAATTGCGCATCTAAAAGTTAGTCGCCTGGATCAACCAATATGTCAACGGGGGATGTTTATGGAAAACAAAGATCTCGAAAGATTTTTATACAACTCCAAGATTAACAAGCTGAGTTCGAGTAAACTCCGTAGATACTATCTATGTAGTTACTACCTAGATAGCATTTACGTCCTTCGGACGTTAACAAAAAAAAAGAAAACAAAAAAAGAACAGAATATCAGACATACGACATTGTCCGATCCGCTCAGGGGGTAATGCTTACCTTTTATAGAAAATACTTTACTTGACGACATGAATCAATTGATAAGGCAGAGCCTCAAAATCATATGTTTGAATAAGAGCCTCATCGAGCCACAGGGATTCCCCATTGTTATAACAGCGGATCGTAACGATCTCCGAGCCTTGCAGAAATGGAAATATGTATTCCACCGAGCTTCAGCTTTTCTGAGGTCAATGAGGATCTTATAATCCCGGAATTTGGCCATGTTGGTCGTCCTAAAGACCGGGGTAGGTTCGCTTATAAATACCCTTTCGAATGCCGCGTCACTATCATGCTAGAAGATCCCGAAGGTGATTATCGCGTGGGGGTACACATTGTTGACATCGATAAACTTCCAACGCCCGGTCTGTAGCATCATCGCAAACTATTCTATATTTAAAAATCAAGCTTTAGGCGGTTAATAGAATTGGAGGGCTCAATAAGAGATATGGATAATAGTGCCCATTATCCCAAGTGCTGTTCTAGACCGGAAATACCACAATTAGATAACAGCCCCAGGAACCAAGATCTAGGCTCACGTAGCTAATAAATATATGTTCTGGGAGACAGCTTTACCACCCACTGAGTTTAGTTATTTCAAAGTATTTGAGTAGATTATGCCCAATCCCCAAACTTCTCCAACCCAAGCCGTTCTGTATGGATCTAGATTGGCCTAGTGTCCATGAATATGTATTTACACTTCGCACCTTTTGTGCACGAGTGCCAACAGCACACAGCAGGGAGGGGAGGCTCTGAGTCGAAGCCTGACATCGAGGCGGACCTAGCGACACAAAGAATAACGACGTTATTGCGCGAGAAGCTCTCAACCTATCTGATATGGATCGCAGTATGCATATAGGAAAATGCGTGTCTGTCTTATCTTAGGTGTATCCCTTCCCCCGGGTACACACCTTCAACATATCGAACTCCTGCGAGGTCTAACCCCTACCTAACCAGATCTCCGAGACTCTGACCAGTTGTCAACAGACTAAACCTTTGATAGTAACCCTCCTGTTCTAAGTTTCATTATAAAGGGGTAATGCCACATCTGATGTGTTCCCACTGCTAAGGCTGGTTTCATGCATGTGATGATGATATTTTTAAATGGTTAATCTACACCTGAGGGTTAATCATAGTAAGACTCAATCTAGGACGTACAGCAGCGTATATTTGACACATGTGACGTCTATGGTACTTTGCAAAGAGGCAGATCTAGAGTATCGCCCGACATAAAAAATCATCAACCATAACCTGCCGCTGAATTACCTTGGCAAGTTGGCGTCGGTGCTAGCTAGCCAACTTTCACCAGGAAGAAAACCACAAGGAATACGGTGACAACTCAGAAACTACCTTACTCAGCGCCCGCGATATGCCTTAGGGAGGAATCTGAGTCGGACCTTCATACCTGTGAGGGATACTAAGTAGTAATTATTCCCAAGGGTAACACATAGAATATTGCTAAATAGCAACAACATAACTTCTCGGTGTTACTACATTAGAGCGGAGAGTGTAACGTGAGGTTTTGTCACGGCACGGCAGCGTCATGCTCACAGGTCACTGGCGTGGTTTTTGCACCACCCCTATTCCGATATTCAGGGGCAGCTTTCAGTCACTGATATCTTCCTCTTTACTCAAGCGAAAATAGGTGGGAAACCAGCCAATTCATATTGACGCGATGACATGAGGTCAACCTCGGGCAATTGAAAATGCCTAAAGGTGCTGTGCTTAACCCTGAAGCCGTATAACCCAAGGTGCGCCTAATCTGCACTTATAAATATGGATGAAACTCCTTGACTTAGCCTTCAAGTAGATGGATTTTTTGGAAATCCCAAAGAAACTCATTTATGCATCTAACTTAGGTAGATACGTAGGCACTTAAGGTCTTCGATGGTTTGTACGAACAGTGAAAGTGTATGTATTTGGCCTAAGTATCCAAGTACCTAGGTTGGCTTAAAGGTTACATGATTTTTCTACGGGGATGTGTTGAACCAATGATATTGCGCTAATAGTCTGGGGATTGCCTAAAAGGGCAGAATGGACAGGGTTGACCCTTAATCTATCTTTAAGTTTGTAGGTTACTTCCAAAGACTAGGTACTAGGTATGTTACTTTTTTTAACGTCGTTACCACATATTTCTTCCTTCGCTTGTGCCTTACATTAGGTCCATGTTATAAATCTTCAAGATCTAATCTAATCCATCTGTTCAAAAGACCAATCATACCCAGGTAGTTTTGCCTTGGAATTCAACTTAATCAATCTACTAGTAGTACTGAGTCGTTATAATTGATGAATACTATGTATACTTTCACTATAGCCATTGTTATAAGGTTTGCCGTAAAATTAAACCAGTGAAATCTTAAGATACCTAACGACTGAAAGTGGTGTTGGTAAGCTGAATACATGATTAAAAAAAGATTACAAGAAGCAAAGGGCCGAAGGAAGCATTATCTGGGGTTGAACCTCGGCAAAGAAGAAGGCCCTTCTGAAGTTGAGATTCCTGATTTCTATTCTCAATCACGAGGCACTTACTTGCCACCATCCTCTGGCCGCAATGCTCGGTCGCTATATAAGTAACAGTACCTGGGTAGTCTAGATCTGGTAAAACATGCCATTGCTAGCGCCCATTGAGTCAGTCGGTCCCGTTTATTACTTCAAGACGAGTTACCTGTCGGAGTCGAGTAGAGCCTAATTTACAACTATCTCATATAGGATATTAGGTAGAGAATATATGATCCGATGAAGAAAATATTTCTCGAATGCTGATTATTCAATATAGTTATCACATGACCTCTTAATTGCATATCAGATGAAAAGAAATGTCCAATCTAGGATATCGTGAAACAGGGGTGTTTGTCTGTGCTTCACCGCAATCTCAATTTTCCTCCTCATCTTCTCTAGGTATTTGGAGAGACATTGAGCTTGACCTTAAGGCTATTATTCTTGTTGCTTTGTCTGCTGTTGCTGCGCAATCAAATATTTTGATGTCTCACACCCGCGCCTCTTTAATTAACCTATAATATTTCCCACCGCTGCGGTTTTGAATTTAAACCTTATAAGCTGAGCAGATTTCTTCTATTTCGATTGAAGATTCAACGTTCCCTTGAGACCGTTACACTGCATCCCAATCAACCAGTCATCCATTGATCTCGATCTTCTCGTGTCTCTGATATTGAGATCTAGCCTCGAGAGTCAATCATCTTCTCACAGATAGATTGACAATCCAGACTGCTGGGAACAGAAAGTGGCTGGTTCAGAGAGGTCGAGAGGGAAAAAAACGCGAGTCGGGGCAAATCTGGCGATTTAGCTCCGATTTTTTTCAGGCCACGGGACAATTCCAATTTCAATTTTACCACCTGGGCAGGCTAAAAAGTCAGGATCAAAGCAGGAGATTCAAAACGTTCTAGACTGGGTTTTCTCGCTGGTTTCCCGCTGTACTCCTGCAGGGGTGGATCGTTCATGATATCATCGTATCCGTCGGAACGACTTATCGACCTGCAGGTGATGCTCATATACGGGCCGGTTACCAATAAACCCAACCTGGTTGCGTTATTATTTGCCCATTTTGCCCATTGAACCCCAATCACCACGCACCCGGCCGTTCTACAGAAACAGTGGATTGTGGTCCATCGTGCAGTTCGCAGAGCCCCGGGGTGGACCGAATATAGCGTTGGATGACGATTCTCTTCCGGAGTCTCCAGACAGTCACCCATTACCCCACTATAGCCCCGCGAAACTCGCCGTGGCTTTCACGCTGCCGCAACAATTTAAAGCCTGGCGCTTCAGCGCCAGAGCTGAGGATGTTCCCCCGTCGATATGTACCTCTATTGAAGACATACAACATAATAATGATAACGACGAAAGCCACGAAGAAAATAATAATAAAAACAACAACAAAAAGGCCCGACAAAACGATAAGGCAATATCACCACCACGATCACCACGATCACCTCGATCACCTCTAACATCCATCCGACTATTCTCACTTATCTTCCTCATCCTTGTAATGGTAAGTTTTGGGGGTTCTCCGAGTACAAGAAGAACCAAAAAATTCCACAGCCCCACGGGCCCGGTGTAGTGCCAACGGCCCTACTTACCACTACCATACCTACATAGTACTTGGTAGTATACACCTGGCCATGCTTAATGCCCCGCATCGACTCCTTTGACGCAATTGGCATTGGGTTCATCCTTGCTAACTATTCCTCTCTGAATTTATAGACCGCGCAACTTTTCCTAACGAACGTCAAGTCACACTATTCTCGCATCCTCACTTCACATCCTTTCTCACGCACCGTCTCGTCTCCTCCGGCTGTAGTTGTTCAAGAGCCCATTTGCGAGTCCCCTCAACCTTTCCCTACCGCTCCTCCCGTTTCTCGCGCACGCACAATGGCCCTCGCCGAAGAGACAAAGCACGTTGTCGCGCAATTCGAATACACGGACGAAGATGTGAACAAAGGCGTTCAGGAGTTTTTGCGGCAAATGCGTATGGCTTTATCTCAGATGATTCTAACAACAGCGTCGCTAACCTATTTGTAGATGAGGGATTAGAGCATGACGGCACAAGCTTGAGTCAAATACCCACCTACGTGACTGGCGTCCCCAATGGCACAGAAAAGGTATGTCTAACAGCTAAATAACTCTGATCTGTCACTTACATAGGAAAAAGGGGTTATACTTAGCAGTCGACCTCGGAGGCACGAACTTCCGAGTCTGCTCCATCCACCTAAATGGCGACACAACCTTCAATCTCACATATAGCAAAGTTGCAATTCCAAAAGAGTTGATGACCGCGAAAACCGCCAACGAGCTGTTTGGATTTTTAGCTAAGCAGATCGAGCTATTTCTCAAGATTCACCACGGAGACCACTTCGAAGCCCACGTCCGCCGGCGGCAGACCATAAGCACGCCAGAGGGTTACCGTGACGAACAAATATTTAGACTAGGTTTCACATTCAGCTTCCCAGTTCAGCAATTCGGCATCAACAAGGGTACGCTGATGAGGTGGACAAAGGGGTTCGACATTCCGGATGCAATTGGCAAGGACGTATGCGCTCTGCTCCAGCAAGAGATCGACTTACTGCGGCTGCCCGTGAAAGTGGCTGCTTTGGTGAACGACACCGTCGGCACGCTTATGGCTCGGTCCTACACTTCGCCGGGGAAGACGTCAACCCTCCTAGGTGCCATCTTTGGAACAGGCACAAACGGCGCCTACGTGGAGAAGCTCGAAAACATCAAGAAACCCGTCGAGGGCGAATACGACCAGACAACGGGTCTCATGGTCGTAAACACAGAGTGGGGCTCCTTCGACAACCAGCTAAACATATTACCCAACACCCCCTACGACCGGGAGCTAGACGAGAAGAGCGTGAACCCCGGCATCCAGATGTTCGAGAAGCGGGTGTCCGGCATGTTCCTGGGCGAGATCGTGCGCCTGGTCATCGTCGACATGCTGAAGGACACGGACGTGGCGCTGTTCCGCGACGACAACTCCAGCCAGAACGACTGGAAGAGCACGACGACGATCGCGCCCGAGAGCGGGATCTTCAGGCAGTGGGGCCTGGACAGCTCCATCATGTCGATCGCGGCGGCGGACAACACGCCGGACCTGTCGACGCTGCGCCAGGAGCTGGAGAAGCAGCTGCACATCTACTCGGCGTCGCTCGAGGACACGCTGTCCTTCAAGAGCGTGGCGAACGCCGTGGGCCGCCGCGCGGCCAGGCTCTCCGCCGTCGCGCTCGGCGCCATCGTGCTGCAGAGCGGCAAGCTGACGGAGACGCCCGACGAGCCCATCGACATCGGCGTCGACGGCAGCCTCGTGGAGCACTACCCCTTCTTCCGCGACATGATCTACGAGACCCTCGCCGCCGTCGACGGCATCGGCCCCGACGGCGCCAAACGCATCCGCATCGGCATCGCCAAGGACGGCAGCGGCGTCGGCGCGGCCCTCATCGCCCTCGTGGCCGCGAACATGGAGAGCAAGGGCGCTGTGGATTATCTCACCTACGTGCGCCACGGCGCCTCCCAGAAGATCGAGAACGCCATCCTCGAGGAGATCGAGGATGCGGCTGCTGCTACTACCGTGGCGTGATGGCATGTGTAAGGATTGGTACGGGGGGTAGATTAGATGTCGACAGGGACTTGTACGTGCGTGTACCTAGAATCATGACCTAATGCGAAGCAAAAAAAATAAAAATAATGATATGTCATAGATTGTGTGTTCCTGTGCTGGTGATTTTACATATTTCTTTTTACATATATTAAGGGGTAACACAGGTCTGTTGTAAACTTGGATTTTGCAATATTATGCATGTGCTAGATCCTTTGTACCATGTCTAGAGAGGTTTGTTCCTCTGTTGACTTAAAGTACGCCTGACAAGACAATGCTCGGAGCAGAATGTACTACCAATGTCTCAAATTGAATATTACCATTGCCTGAATTATTAGTATATCTAATTACCCAACCTACGCATCTACGAAGAAACGCAAATAAAAGCCTCGAGGCTTCTAGACCATTTTACCCCTTTTCTCTCTTCTATATAGCGGTACGGCCAACTCCCTCAATTGACTTCCAGCGACTCCAACCTACGCTGATCCAGATTATAGGTATACCTAGGTTAGGTATATATATATATACTACCAACTTGTTTTCCTTGCCCCCTTTTTGTCAAACTCGTTACCCGTTTTTTATCTACGCCGGTGCGTACACAGATTTCCGCAGCGCCCCGAAGTCTCAGGGCCCAGCTCCCAATGCCGTGACGCACGACGGCGGATAGGAAGCTACTTGCCAAAAGCAGCAGGCGGGTACGCGCGATCCCGCTTCTTGCGCGGGGCGGCGGAGCTGCTGCGCGAGCTGGCGGCGCTGCTGGACGGCGCGCTGCTGCTGGCGACGTGCATGTCGGCCGGCAGGTCGTTCCACTCCATGCCCGGGCGCGCGTTCTGGTAGGACATGCCGGGGCCGGGGCTGCGGTTCGGGGAGGGGCCCGTGCTGCGCGGCGGGCCCGTAGCTATGGCGGCCAGGGACGGAGGCGCGGGCTTCGGCTGCGCGAGGAGGTTCGCGGCGGCTGCGGTGGCGCTAGGTGGGATCGTGGTCGCGGCCGGCACTTGCATCGTGGGGGTTGGGTCGCTGGGGATCTGCCGCCGCACGATCCACGCGCTGTCCGGCCGCAGCTTGAAGTAGTACCCCTGGATCTCGCCGTGCTTCGCGAAGCCGCGCGCGATGTACCACCGCAGCCCGTCCTCGTTGTCCGTCCATACGTGCGCGTAGACCTCGCTGCACGCGAATGGGCTGTTGGCTGCGAGCTGTACTATCTCGTCTAGAAGCGCGGCGGCGAGACCTAGTTGCCGGTATGGAGATAGCAGGACTAGGGATTGGATGTACAGCGCATTGGGCTGGGTGTTGTTCTTCCGGGAGGACGAGGAGGCGAAAGGGGAGGGCTCGGGCCGGCATACTAGGCCTCCGATTACTTTTGGTGTAGGGTCGGTGGGGTCGGACCACAGGAGTATACGGCTGAATGCTCCGGAGGAGAGGGGGTCGGAGAGCCGCGCGTAGAAGGAGTCGGGATAGCTGACCGGGAGGAGAAGAGAGGTTATGCGACGCAGGGCGGGGATGTATTCAGGTAGGATTGGAGAGATAGTCGCTTGCGGGTGGAGGGATGACGGCTTTGTTGGTGGTACAGTCATAGGAGCTGCCGGTATTGGAGACTTTGGTCCGTTCGGCCCGGCTATTGGGGGCGGACGAGCGGCTACTGCTGGTGGCGGCGGAGGAGGAGGAGCAGTAGCTAGCGTGCGTGACGCCATGGGGGGTGGAGCGTACGATGGTGACTTGGGCTGGAAGAAATTCCGGATGGAAGATTGCCCATTGGGGTTTGTAGAAGGGAGAGACATGTTTATTTTGGGTATATTAGTATACGGTATTTAGCGTTGTCAGCTAGAAATTGCCATTGCCCAAGGAAGTGAAAATTGATACCAAAAAAATTGAGGGGAACTATTTGGGTGAAAGTGAATTATTATTGTGTGGAATCTTTTGGTGTTGACAGCTATGAATGCATCCAATGTTACTAATCGCGGCTTACTATGGTAGACCGCGTTAAGTGCCTCATTACCTCGCGTGATGCATGTACCTTAATAGGTATTTAGTACCTACCCGGTAAGGTAACGAAAAAAAAGAAAAAAAAAGAGAAAACCATAACTTCTTGGCAATTATCGATAGGTAAAGCCCCACTATAGACAACCGCCTACCTACCTAGGTAGTACCTCTAACTTTCAATATCCTAATTTCAGGTACCACAGAAGCTGACCTTCAAACTTTACCACTTTTACACTTTACACTTTACACTTCTTCCGAGATAAAGCCAGGCTGCTACTTAAGTGCCCGTACCAGAATAAAAAAGTAAGTTTAAAAGATTTCCTCACACGCTTCTTTTTCAAATCAGTTTTTTCTTCTAAAACCAATAATAATCTTCAATCATTCGTTTCATTCACTTTAAGGTATATACTCAGGTACCGCAGGGTATTACGTAGTGCACCTCAAAAGATCCGGGACCCCTTCTGTCCACTAATGCATGGGGTTTCCAGTTAATCGATTCGCTATCGCGGCTAGTTCGTACCTAGGTACTACGCTGTCAGGCCTACCCGGCCAAAAATTCAGCCTCCGGTTAGGTACAGATTGGTGTTACGGTAATACTATCTGGAAGAAGACCAGAGACCTTCTCCTTGATCCTCCTTCCCGTCCGCGCCTGAACGGGGGATTACAATTTTAGAATTTTAAAAAATAACGAGAAATTACGATTTCTCTACCTAGGCACCGTAAGCATCACGGGTTGCAAACTTTAACGCCGAAAAGAATAGAAGCAATCACAATTGAAAGCTGCTTCCTAATCGGCAAATCCAACAAAAACTCAAACCTCCAAACTTTAGGGGTTTGTATTCTGGGGAGAGTGGATCCAGTTTTTACTCTAACTTCTCCCTACTTTTGACAACTTCTCGATCATTAAATCCATCAACTCCATTTTCTTCCTTCGAATTGTAGATTACTATAATTTGTCAGCTTTTTGGGGGCTTTCTTTTCCTTCCTTGTTTTCTCATCGGCAATTCAAATTTCGTCTTGACGTCGCAAACGGGCGGCACAGAGCAATTCGCCATTCGCCATGGCCTCACCTAACTCCGGCAAGGCTGGAGTCATCAAAGCTCCTGAAGATGCCGGAAGCATGGACCAGCTTGTAAGTTAACCGCAAACCTCACATATGATTCGGTGTTCTAGCTTCAATACTATTGCCGAAGCTTCATGGACTCGGCTAACCGTGTGAGTCTTGCAGGCACATGCCGTACTTGACGATCTACTCTACAACATCGTGCATGACCTGTTAATGAAGACACATCGAGACGAGAAGATCGCCCGCGCCGCAACCGCTGCCATTCGCGTCGAGAAGTTGGCCGCCGACACATCAGATTCCTCTGCACCTGATGCCCGACCAGACGTAAAGGTGGAGACGGATGCAGCTGTCTACGACGAAGGAAAAGTATTATTGAAGGGAAACCCTCTTACCACCACGAAAGATATTCTTTGCCCGAGATGCCACCTCCCACGATTACTCTATCCTACGGACGGCAAGGGATCGAGAAAACCCGACCCGAGCATAATCTACTGCAAGAAGCACCCGTACATCGAGAAGCCCGGCTACGACATCTACGGTCAGACATGGGTTGCACAGGGCCCGGGCAGAGGCAAGAAGAAAAAGGATATGGAGAAGAAACTAGAGCAGAACTCAGATTCACAAGCGGCTACCCCAGATGGAGGAACAGGCGGTGGAGGAGCTGCTTCGCGACCTCCGAATATGCTTTCCTTCCCGTCGGCCACCTGCAGCAAGTGCAAGCGATGCATTCTAGTTACCCGACTCAACAACCATATGGGATCGTGCATCGGGAACAGTGGTCGAAATGCAAGCCGTGCTGCAGCACAGAAGATTAGCAACGGCAACAACGCGAACGGGAGTGTTGATGGAACTCCCCCTTCTAGTCAAAAGGGGACTCCACATCCGAGCTCGAGAGCCAATAGTCCCAAGAAGAGAGACAGTGACGAGATAGACGACGACGACGACAGTGACGACGCGCCTAAGAAGAAGAAGATAAAGCCTACGGCAGCGAACGCGGCTAACAAGAAGCTGGTCCTCAAGAAGGGTGGCGGTACCAAGAAGGAGAAGGTCAAGACGAGCTCATCACTAAGTGTTGAGCAGAAGGTAGATGATGACGATGCAGAAGGCTCAACAGTCGAAGTTGCACCTAAGAAGAAGGTTACGAAAGTTCCCAGTCCGGCCAAGAAGCTCAAGCTAGGAGCTTCCAAGCCACTGCTCTCATCGCCCATGTCAAAGAGTAACGGCAAGACGTCAGCTCCCACCGGTGGTGGTGAAGATGACCGGGAGTCTGAGAGCTCGGGAACCTTGTCCTCACCACCCATTGTATGATCAGGGAATTTTTGTGATGTCAAGAACTTGAAGAAATGTGATACCCTCGGTGACGAAATACCACGCTACCAAACTGACTGGCATTATAGAGGTACAAAAAGTCTCATCTGCCTAACACCTTCAACAGCATCTTGTACCATAGTCGCGGCTTTGCATTGAAGGGGGGGAGAGGGGGTTCTACGGGGGAGGCTATCTTGCGGACGGCAACAGGGGGTGTTGGGAGTGTTCTGCATCTTGCGTCGGTAGGGAAAACCGGCGTTCGGCATTGTCATCATCAAGATGTACCTTTAGACGCTTCTACTGCATATACATATGACACGCATCGGCCTTGAGCTGATGCGACAAGCGATTGTTTGACTACGATTGAATATTACATTGTGAATTCTTGTGTGATTTGGTATCTGTGTCCAAGGCAAGGCACCTTTTTCGTAACCGGAACGCCAGCTCATGCTAATATCACCCATCCCGTGGCCGTAGAACATCACTTCTCGTCAACGTTCATCACGCCCCAACCCTCAGCCAGTCTCCTCGTCATCAATGACCCTCGCCTTGATGATCTTGACCTCCTCCACAGGCCTATCCCCAGGCCCCGTCTTCACCATGCCCATGCGCTTCAGCGCAGAGAGCCCGGTCTTGACGCGTCCGAAGATGGTGTGCTTGCCGTCGAGCCAAGGCGTGGGGGCGAGGGTGAGGAAGAACTGGGAGCCGTTGGTGTCCTTGCCGGCGTTGGCCATGCTCAGGACGCCGGCGCCGGTGTGGCGCAGGTCGGGCGCGATCTCGTCGGCGAACTTCTCGCCGTAGATGCTGGAGCCGCCGCGGCCCGTGCCCGTCGGGTCCCCCGTCTGCGCCATGAAGTTCGGGATCACCCGGTGGAAGACGCAGCCGTCGTAGTATCCCCGCGAGGCCAGCGTGCTGAAGTTCGTGCACGTCCGCGGCGCGTGCTGCGTGTAGAGCTCTACTACTATGGTGCCCTGGGTTGGGGGGTTAGCTTTGGGTAAGACGTAGGTTTAGGGAGGGGTAATACCATAGAGGTCTCGAGGGCTACGTTGGTCGCCATCTTGCAATTTTGTCTTGCGTTATAGTGGAGAGTTTTTTCCCTTCAGTGCTGCAGATATGAATTTATGAATTTATTTGCTGATAGATCATTGAAGCTATCGAAAAAGCTTCTCCAGTTAAATAAATTCGGAGCTCTGGAGGGGCAATACCCCGAGTACTGCTTAGTCGAGCCTATTAATGCAATTATCAGATTTTCTTAATATGGAAGGCATTAACCAGTAATGATCCCTGGTCAGAGCGTTTTAACGACGTACCTGGCCTGAAGGCTGACATCTGTACCTAACTTTTAACACCTGTCTACGTCCTTCAATGACCGGTGTCTCTGAGCTGGTAGACATCTCATCTAATCGACTCTATTGATAGGAATACATCAAACCAAGTATCGGAAGTTTCACATAGACTCATGAGGTGTACACGTCTACAATTAATGAGCCCCTAAGGCGAATACATTCTGCCCTGGCTCACTACGTGCCAGGCGCATATCTACGTACATATTTAGACACCCACCTTCACCCGCTTCATCCAACAGCTGTACAGAACATCACAATAGAGTTCTACGCGTTCGGCACAACCTTGTATCCAACCAAATTATATTTATCGACATAGAACTTGAGGTTCTGATTAATCAAACTTTTATTCAAGTCATCCAATATAAACACCAGCACGAATAAACAGCATCATACAACTTCATCCTCCTTCCCACTGTCTATAATTGGATACGCAAGTCATCTTATATTAACTTCAAAATACATTGTCTTCACCTTCGAATTCATAAGCCTAGAACATATAAGGCAACATGGCCACCAATGATTCAACGCTTCTCACAGCGAGCGAGATTTCCGTCGCCAACATGACTGAATCTCAAGTAGCAGATCAAACCTTTTCAGAGAAACTAGCCGATCTCCCGGCGATCTTATGGAATAATAGGGACTTCTTAGTCCTCGAATGCCGTATTATCTTCACGGCTATGGCGTGTATCTACATCGGATCCCACGCTGCCCTTCGCCGTCCTCCGTCAGCAAACCCTACCAAGAAAGGCAAGAAAGGGCACGAGCAGCGAGATCGAGATGAGGAGCGAGAGGAGCAGTACGTCCAGGGATTATTACCGTCTGATGCTATTCTCTTCCCTATCTTAGCAGGCACGATTCTCGTAGGTCTCTATTACTTGATTAAGTGGCTCGAGGATCCAGATATCCTCAACAAGATCCTCCGCGTCTACTTCTCAAGCATGTCGCTAGCTAGCATGGGGAAGCTGTTCGCCGACTCGCTCCATTTCTTGACTGGATTTATCTTCCCTACGGTGTGGCTGGGAAAGAACGGCCAGCTGTACCATATCAACTATCCGGGGGTGGGCCAATGGACTTCGGCTGGTGACGACGCAGAGAAAGTAATGGATGACAAAAAGAAGACCCCGTTCCCAGGTTGGTGGTCTGAGTTGAATCTCTCGGATTCCACGAATACGCTACTTTGGGATGTTCGCCATTTGCTCGTGGAGCAGTGGACTGTTCGTCTTTCGATCCACGGCATTGTGAACGAGACATTCAAGGTCAGGTTCAATGATATTCTCGGTGCTGTCCTCGGTGTCGGCATCAACGTGATATACTACACGACAGAATCAACCTTCCTATCAAATGTCATGGGTTACGCCTTCACGTATGCTGGTATAATATTGATGTCTCCGACTACATTTGCCACCGGAACCGCGGTCCTCTTCGGGCTTTTCTTCTACGATATTTACATGGTCTTCTTTACGTAAGCTCACACTACTTTTTAACTTTTACCCAATTCACTGCTAACGACGAAGTAGGCCTTACATGGTAACAGTTGCTACGAAACTTGATGTGCCTATTAAACTCGTTTTTGAGGGGCCAACCAAGGCTAGCATGCTTGGTTTGGGCGACATCGTCCTCCCAGGGATATTCGTCGCACTGTGTCTACGCTTTGATCACTACATGTTCTATCATCGACAGCGCAAACTCATTCCCGTGGCGCTAGAGAGCAAGGACGAATCTTCAGGTCAGCTAGTCGCTACTACCCGGATGCAGCGCATGGTGATCAAACCTGATTATGTAAACCCACAAGGGCATTGGGGAGATCGATTCTGGAGCACGAAATTCGGCAAGATACTTTCGCCGGATGCTACACCTGCCTTAAAAGCAGCGGCTTTTCCTAAGACATACTTTCATGCCGCCGTAATCGGATATTTCGTCGCGATGGTCACGACTCTGATCATGCTTTTAGTTTACCGCCACGCTCAGCCGGCGTTACTTTATCTCGTCCCTGGCGTTGTCTTCGCCGTGTGGATCACGGGGACAGCTAGAGGAGAACTTAGCGAGATGTGGGCCTACACTGAAGATGGTAGGCTGGATACTGCGGACACAATAGTGGATGTGGACGGAGATGGAAACGTTATTGACGTTGTCTATGCCGACGAGAAGGGTGGTAAAGATGACAAGGTCCAAGCGAGAAAGGATGACAAGAAGGGGGAGCAGAAGACGGTGGCGGCCCGAGATACCCCTAAAAATGGTGGTACTGCGAAGCAAGACGCCTCCCTGACGGATAAGGATGAAAAGAAGCCCTCGGAAGTCAAAAGTGTTATTGGACGCAAGAAGAAAAGCTATCCTGTCTTCCTCTTCTCGATCGAGGCTCCAGTCTCTAGGGGACTTGGTGACTCATAGATGGGTCGGCTTCGCAACCCGAATTGTAGTTGGGAGGTTTAGGTTCCTGAGCAGCTGGTTAACAAGAATCGATGTAATAAATACTATATGAACTATAATGCCTGAAAGGGGATTGGGTTGGCTTAGTACATTAGCTGGTTGTCTAGACGATGTTTCTAAACTATCAGCTACAATAATGTTCAATGGCCTCGGACGTACCATGGGTCGAGAAAGAAATCTCCTGCCCGAAAAGACTTACCGGGCTCTAGTGTGAAGAAAATAAGAAACTACAACGCCTCGTTCTCCCAATAATTTATATGTGACTCTACCATGTACTTGTTTCTTTTTGTTTCTAAGAGAATTCCAGTGGCTCCTGAGTTTACTTCCTGCTCAACTAGACTACAGCCGGCACTAACGCGGTACGCCTAGCTACCCTATGTGCGTACCTCGTGCTTTCACTCACGTTTTCGCTTAACTCAATTAGCCTAGCAGAGTCAAAGCTTGGATGAAACTGGTGAACTTTCATACCTCTTTGGCCATGACACAAGATGGTAAGAGGTTGGGATAATATCAATAGTAGCTTCCTTGAACACCGTCTATTAACTGTGCTGAATTAGAGGAAAGTACTAGGTACGTTCTTGCATACGTGAATAGGGGTAAGTTCGAGATAGGTACAATTATACTTGCTGTGAATGCCTACCGTAGAGGCGTCTCAGTTAAGGGTTTCTAGTAAACAACTCGGCCCTAGAGGTAGAAAGAGAAAGTCAAAGTATACTGTACATAGAGACTCATCCACAACTCCCTTATTCAAAGTTTTTACCCCTTTCCTTCCGCGCACTGACTTTCGACGTAGTAAAGTTTAGGAGCAAGCCTTGCCACACGCTGATTTTTGTGTGGTATTTTCATGGATCGTTCTTGCCCTCCTTATTCCTAGGACCAGTATGAATACTGGTCAGTTGATGGAAAGAACGACGGAAATGCCCACCCCCCTAACTGCAAAACTTTGACGACTTAGTTATTGAGTTGAGACTGTTCCCTCTAATCCACTCGAAAATTTTCACTTGAACCCGATAAATAATACCTTATAAAATCCCGTCTGCAATGGGTCAATAATATCAACAAGAACACAAACTAACTTACCACACAACTCTGCTTTCTATTTTTCCAAATTTCTTTACCTTCACATCATACCAACCACAACTTCTGAGGAATTCGTACAAATAACCAAGCTCATCCGCATCAATTCACTTGGTTATTTTCCAACAGATGTTACACCCTTGGTAGCTTTACCTCTACTGCTTATTTTCCCTCGTCACAGCTCTTCCATCATTACTTGAACTTGTAGAAGCATCAACTTCAGTTGTTCACTGGTACACAAGACGCGACATCCATCTCTTTCATCATTTCTACCAGTCTCTGATCTTGTCGGCACTACCAAAAGTCATCCCAGCTTATTATCAACAAGAATTAGCAGTGTCTCCTATTCAACTGGAGCCCTCACCTTCTATCGCTATTTTTTGTTTACCCACAACACTTTTTGTGCCATGTCCAGCACAAGCGAAAAGCCAGTGGTTGACTGCCAGGGCAGTGTCGGCGGCGACACCAACATGGTTGATGCCGACACTCCTCCTCATGGTGGTCCTGTCACGAAAGACGCATCCACACAAACCCCGTCTGTCGGTGATAGTAAGGATCGCGTCGAAACCTCGTCAGCTTCCACGTCTGGGCCCCTCAAACGCAAGCGTTGTCAGCCAGAGAACGTAGAGGATGCACCCCCGGCCAAGAAGAACCACCCTCTCCCGGTTCGGCAACGGAAGCAGAAGCCGCATGGCATCCCTCACATTTTCGAGCGCCCGGTTTACCATTACGACCCCACTGACAACAGTGGAATCCCGGATGATGTCGACGCCGATCTAGACGACTTGGTCAAGGGAGACCCCAACGCACTTTACAACCATCCTTGGGCTGACTGCCCCGGTATCCTCGAACAGGTTAAGGAAGAACCAGAGGAGCTAATCAGGGCCGGTCTGGCCGGCATCTACGAAGACACCGCAGAAGGCCTCAGTTTCATGGCCGAAACTTATGCATCCGAGGAAATGCAGAGTTCGGAAGATGAGGATGAGGATATATTCTCGTAAGTTATTAGACAAATTTCCATTGGCTTTCTGTCTCTCAATACCTCCACCCGAATAGTTCGGAATAGCTAACGCTTAAATTAGTTCGTGGGAGGACTTGCGTGCGGATGCGACTACCGCGGTGGCTCGCTAAGTTGGATTTGGCCACTTCTAACTTCTTCCCTTTGGCCATTATCTTTGTCGTTCTATGGAAGCTTTTGTACATCGGCTTCAGTTCCGTCTGCTGGACGATATAAAGATACGACCTATGGCCTCACGAGAGTCACGAAGCACGAGAAATGCGTGACACGAAACGCGAAACTGTCTGGGTACGATATGCGAGTTTTTAATAAAGTATAACCTGTCAACGTTATGGTTATTTGTTTCACACTGGAATTGGAATTGGAAAAAGGAAATGGAGAAAAAAAAATTCATAGGCAACGGCACAACCTGGATTGAAGCCCCGCGTTGAAGGGGCAAACGACTTTCTTTTTAGACATGGCAGGAATCAGGATCGGGGATTATTTGGGACCTAAAAGGAACCCTCGTTTGATGGTAATCGGTGGTGGTTTAGATGGTTGAAGTCTTTTTCTCTCTCTCTCTCTCTTTCTCTCTCTCTCACTAATTCTCTCTCTCCCACTAATTCTCTCTCTCTCACTAATTCTCTCTCTCTCACTAATTCTCTCTCTCTATATATTTCCTTTGTCACTTATGTAGAACCCCCCAGAATACTATCGTGCTGTTGTATTCACTTGACTTGTGTTGTTGAGTCTGTTTGCAAATTGATTGTGAATTGAAAGAAACTGACAGCCTGGACCTTGCTGTTTGGTAATGTTATGATGTTTGTAGGTCGCACAAGTGGGTCCAGGCTTGACCCGAAATGGATCCATATATTGAGGGAAAACCCGTAGAAGTTGTCAGATACAACCGAGGTTATTCCGCATCTTAATTAGGAATAGCGTAAGGGGTAATTTCCTACAAAACACCTCTAGTCAGAAGAAGAGTTTTT